>APFE031186265.1:103928-130452 GCA_000404065.3 Pinus taeda
TAAATTAATTTTATTAATCCAATTTAAAGAATAAGAATTTGATAAAAATAACCATTAAAATAAAATTCTAAAATATTGCCATTAAATTAAGTAACTGATGAATTATTAAATTAGATTTTAATCATTCTAATTGTATTGATTAATTATTGATTAATTAATTAATTTAATTTATATGTTAAAATATGATTGTTTTATTATGGCTAAAAATAATAATTAAAAAACTAAAAATTAATTATTAATAATAATAATAAATATAAATCATGAAATAATAAGGAATGTCGGCTCTCATATCAGGGTTCCTTTGTGTATTTATCCAGGTGCGCTGCTCCTCTCATCATTTTTCATTCATTTCATTTCTATCTTTCGAAGTTGTCTTGATGATGGACCCCCGTTGGGGTTTGAAACGTCGACAGACTGAACTGGAAATTGTGGATAATCCGGAACATGAAGCTACAAAGAATGGACTTATTTGTATTAATAGGAAACAAAAGAAACCATTACAACCTTAGCCTTGGTGTTGTGCAAGTTCCTCCCAGGGTCCAGCAAGAGTTTTCCTTTACTTTGACAAGCTCACCCACTTCCAAATGAAACAAGAAAGGATGGTAATCTCTCCTCACAAGCTTCTACAAGGAAGTCCTAATTCCAGCATCATCTACCCTTTGGAATGTTCAACTTTCAACCTCCCCTGCTTTGGCCCAATGCCTGTATTTATAGTGTTCTAGAGGAAGTTATTCAGTTCCAACATCAATGGGATACTCCCTATTTTGGATGGGGTAGCTCCTCACTTGATGGGATAAGTTGCTCTATCATAGGGATGCGTGAACCATCTGGAGGCGCTCAATACACGTGAAACACTCTTCTAGAAAGCTCTAGAAGTGATTTAAGATGAAACTCGCGCCTTTTGACCTTTACAGGAGTACACACCCATCCCTTTACTTACAGAGCATACAAGTACGCAGGTACAATGAGTTTGGGATGCGTACACACAGGCAAGGTAGAGAGAACCTGCTTACCCAGAGATAAACATGATTTTTAATGACTTTCTCTCTCTTTTGAAGTTTGACATGAAGAGCAGAAGTATAAGGCTTGACAAGGGGGATAATATGACTATTGATGGAGCCATATTAACTGCAAATAGTCATGGTGACAAATTTTAGTGTAACAATAACATATGCTTGTTCTATAATCCGCCCTTCGGGCGAACCTGTCGCTATATTTTAGCGAGCCTAGAGACAATGAAACTCGTTCTCGTCCATTTGGACGAGTTTTTCGCTATTCGGATTTAACGAGTTTAACAACAAACATAACTCGGTCTCTTTCAATTTTAGAGAGTCTGAAAGAAACAGAAAGAAGACTCGGAAGATTCTTTTTCATTGTATAATCCCTTAAGTCCAAAAAAGCATAAAATAATACAAAAGGGATGAATTTTCAATAGTTTTAATGAGCCGAACAAGACAAGTGCTTGATCGTTTTGTGTAATAATCCCTCAGGTCCAAAAAGATTAAAATCTAGAGGAGGGATAGCACTTCCGATGCCTTTTAACAAGTCGGAGAGGCCAATCACTCGGCAATAATCACGACAGTGTCACAAGGATGGCTAACAAAATCACTCTTCGCCGATGTTCCTCGAAGGGGTAAATAATCATATGGGTGTGAATGATCGGCTAAAAACAGAGTGGATGTGATGGCGAGAACACGACCAAGGCTCAAAAGCGGGCGATAAGGAATTCACAATGGTTATTTACCAGTTCATTTTTTTTTAATGAGCTTAAACGCTGGGGTAAACACTTGCTCATGACTTATGTTTATTTTTTAACGAGCTTGAACTATGTGCTAAAACTGCTCGTGGAGAGTTTATTTTTTAATGAGCTTGAACTCTGCGACGACATTGCTCGTAGAGAGTTTATTTTTTAGCGAGCTTGAACTCTACGACAACATTGCTCGCCAGTCGTATGATAAGAATGTCTCATTCAAGATGTCATTTTTTATGGAGCTTGCACCTTTTGAAGCTTTGCCCTGGAGCCTCGTGGATGCGTGCTAGGAACGACCAACTACACCTCTCTACTTAACTACTAATATCACCATCAAGGCTAGGTAGGACAATTTTTCCTTTACTTTGTCGGCGTGCAGATTGCCCCTGCGAAGATTAATGGTTTTGGCCACTCACCCAAACTGGGCAGTTGAAGTCAGCAGAATCATAGAGCTAACATTAGCTGGTCGTTTCTTGCTTGCTTACAAAAGGTTTGCATGCCCCCAGGCATAGTGAAAAATTTCCAGGTTACCAAGAAAAATGCTTCCTTAGCAATGTCTATCGAAACAGACAAAGGTGAATGGCGCAGACGCACCTCCACTCACATAACTTTGACGAAGGTATCTTACTCCAACCTGTTCCCATTTTCCTGTAAGGACGGGTTCGCTAAACTATTCATATATCCCTCGCGGAAATCCACTCTATACCTGAGGTTTTCCTGCCGAAATAGACCAGGGTGCACGCCCTTCAGTCACACCTTCCTGAATCACTCGCGCTCATTAGATGGATGGACTAGAGACCGATGAGACATTTATTGCGTGAAAAGACCGTTTAGGGACAACATTTGACTATTTGCGATGTATGATCCGGGGAATGACATTTGGTCCACGAGCTTGAACATTCTTCCTTCATAAAGAGAACACATTACTCTAAAGAGTGAGGAGACAATATCTCCCATGCAATAAATATAGTCGCGTCCAACAAGTAGATTGTAATCTAAAGGTCCTTGAACTACCATAATGTTCATGTGAACGGTTTTCCTTCTCAAAGTAATGGGCACATTTGGAAGGATCCCTAAAGGTCGACTGGTTCCCTTGTCGAAGCCTGTTAGATTTCTCATTTCAGGAAAAAGCGATGGTGAACCAAGCGCTTTTGAAGAAGTTGAGCAAAGGATACTCACAGAAGCCCCTTCATCAATGATGGTACCAGCCATAACCATTCTATAAACTTCTACAATAGTTTTGAATGGTACACTGGCCGGTAAATGGGGTCTTCCTAGTAGATTCCAGTTAAAGGAAATGACTAGGTTGCTTGGTGGTGGGACCGAATAGATGGCCGGATATGACTCTGATGAACTTCCTTCTTGTGGTAAAGGAACGGGAGGGCTGCCCCCAAGCTCATCGGAGTCGGTGTTTATGAAAAGAATTTGAACGGTGTCATTTTCTTTCTCTTCAGTGATGGTATCATTCGAAGATGAACACTTTGAAGGCAAGACCGGGTCAACTATCGTATCGACCCTTTGACTTTCATCTGGTAGGGATTCAGAGGGTTCATTTTCAATGATAGGTGCTTCGACTGACCACAATGACAGGCAAGCGGGATTTTCAACCGATGGAGGGCTCGGCAAGAGTTTTTGATATCCAGGAGGAAGTCGTAGCAGTGAAACCGGATGATTATCAAAAACTCTTTAGCCTCTTCAAGGAAGGGACAACGGTCGACGGCGTGATCACCTTCACACAACTTACAAGGAAGTTTAGGATTCCTTCTTTTTCCATGTGCTTCACTTTCACTGGTTGATGGTGAGCACTCAACATGACCGCCAGAGGTTGATGCTACTGGATTGTGCAAACGAGGAGACCAGTCCCTTAAGATCCGAGGGATGCAGGGACAATCTCGGTGATAGTGGTCTCCATTGAAAATGACACAAGGATATTTAGGTTTTGATTGTGCGGTGTGTGAATTTTCACTAGACGATACTTGGTTGCTCTCTTTCAATTTTGGTTCCTTTTTCTTCTTTTCCTTTTTCTCTTTCTGCTTATTCTTCTTCTATGTTACTTGATTTTTAGCTTTATCGGCTTTATCAAGTGAAGAGGAAGGAGGAGACAGAGAATCAGATGAAGTAGAAGGTTGGGAGGAAACTCTAGTGTCATCTAGTTACTGATTAGACTATTCAGGAATTACGGGATTCTGAATGACAGAGGTAGAGAAGATCTAGACGGGCAAACGAATTGTCAATCCTGGAAGTGACAAAGTGGCCATATGGGGTGGACCAACAGCTCCCCAAGAGGAGAAGGGACTAGGATTTCCTTCACAGGGAAATCCTTGGTTGGTAGACTCCATTTTCTAAACCTAAAGATCAACAGGGGAATTTGTGACATTATTCCGATTAAAATAAATTTTTAGATGCTTGGACACAATTTGTTTTTTCAATTTTAAAGAATCGAGAAAAAACAAAAGATGACTCTAGTCGCCTTCGATTTTTATTTAGCTTGAAGTGACAAGCGCTCAGAGGACCTTTTCCTTTAAGGAGTCTAAAAAGGAGCAAAATGGACTTCTTTGGAGATCTAAGCAGAGAGGATTACCAAACCAATAGTAAAACTGCAGAATACGTTTTATGGTATGGCACTCAATCTTCCCGAATGCTATGTTCGGTGCATTACGATTGATAGAGCAGTTGACACGGCTTCCTAAGGATAAAGGATGCAGCCTATTGTGGTCTCCCAATATATAGGCGACGGTACGTGGGAGCACAACTCCGTACTGGCACTTGCCGAGTGAGAGTGGAGGAATCACCCAACCAACACTGAAAGCAATAGTTACCAGGCTTTACGATGCCAGAATATGTCTCTAGCCTAGACCTCTAGATGTTGTTCGTTAAGTTCCAAAGCATTGTTATATTCATTGAATTTATTTTAAGTTGATCTTGCTTAACAGTTTGCCTTTCAGGTTCACCATGTGATGTATGTACAATTCCTAAAATGCAGTCTAAGATGATAAAAAAATGTTTTATCTTCTTTCAGCAATGAAAATCCTAGCTACTAAAGGGAAGAAAGTCAAGCATTTTTTCTTCACAGAGGATAGAGCACACGCTAAATGCACAGTCCTAAATCAAGCCAAGCAATCAAAAATGCAAATGCACATGCATGTATTTGTTTTCAGCTCTCTTAATGTGTGAATGACGTTAAGAAAGCTATGTGCAAAATTGAATTACTTTTAAAGCGACGGTACTCAACAAAATTATTTTTCAAAATGAAGTGAAAGCAAGATAGACACTTTGCAATTTTGAAATGGAAATTGCTTTTCGACACTTGAAAACTAATAATTCAAATCCTATGCAACAGTAACTGTATAATCGACTATCCAAAACAATGGAATTGCTTTCTAAAACTGAAAATGATAGCTACGACACTTTCAGATCTAGAGACGACAATTTGACTATGCTTCTTTTTGCAAAAGAGAACTAAAACGACGCACAATACATAAAAAACGTTTATAGTTATTTTCACTAAGGAGGCGGAATAATGCAAGAGAAGGGGGTTTTCATAGAAGCACACTGATTACAAACAACAAAACTCTTGAATAAGACTATAAACAGTGAGAAAAATTCACAGTCGGAGGGTAAAGTTAATCCTCCTTGACCATCGCACCTGTTACAAAGTGAACTCGGTATGCAGTGCACCTACTCCACTCGGGAAGTGTAATGCATACAGGTTGCCTTGAAGGCAGGGTACGATGGTAGCAGTTTGAGACTTTGAATGAGATTTCACTCATAGTTTGCAATCTAGTTCAGGTGTTTAGGCTGAAAAAGTAAAGGTCAGTGTATGGAAAACACAGGGGTGATCTAAGAGGTTACTAGAGCCACCACTCAGGGAAATTAGATTGCTTACAGATCTATTGTTTAATTCATAAACAAAACACGGAGATTGACTGAAGCAACATTGATCTACTTTGCATTTGTATGACAAATGCAGTTCGAAGGCTAGCTGGCTTGACTTCAGGCTCCGTCTGTATGTTTATAAAATAAACAAGGATAGATAAGCTAACAAGTAATCTAGTCGCTCCCCAGTGGAGTCGCCATTTTGTTACACGGGAATAGTGTCCACTCGGATGCTGTTATTCCCACTAAGATGGGTGGCTATCTTAGAAACAAACAATCAAAGTCTACTATTGATTCCTATTATGAAAATAGACAAAAGGAGAACGAAGAGGGCCAACCTGAGTCTTGCGCTCGATTTCCTCTCCTTCTTGATAGAGTTTTGCCACTTCTTCTTTGTTTGCCTAGCTTCAAGGACCTGTGGAATCACAGCAACATACAACTATGCAAGAAACAAGGATCTAAATTCATAAATAATGCAGGATCATATGTGCATTACCATATACATGAATATATAAACAAGTACACAAGAATATGGAAGGAAACAAGAATAGCTTTATTCAGATGAAAAGTAGCAAGAAGATTACAACCATATTCTCTGACCCAGCATCATCCTCTAGCTAAGAAGCCCTTCTTCACCTCAAGCAAAGCTAGATCACCCAACACTGTGAATGTACACCAGAATACCAGCAACACTTCTCTATAAGATACAAACTTCTAGTCCCTGGATCTCTGTGATGAGGGATCCATATATAGATGATTACAGAGAGGTGAGTCATCTTTTGGGATCTTGATTAGTGTCTTCTCTCTGATAGTTCCTGCTTCCACTTAGATAATGATGATGTCTTACTCATCCCTGGTCGAAAATGGAGAGGCAAGTGTCAGAGGGGAAGCTTCTGGAAGATTCCATGATCTTCCACCTCGCATTTTTGTCCCTTCCATTTGTCCATTCCCGACCATCGCACCCTACAGAGGAGAAAATTAGTATGCATCGCACCCTGTACATTGGGAAGGTGATATGCATCGCACCCTCTGCATTGAGCTTTCAATATGGTCCAATTTTGACCATTTATGAGCAGTTTTCAGTGGAGAACTTCTAGGAGATGATGTAATCAGCTGACCTTGTTCCTTTAGGCAGTGAAGCAACACTTCTAGGGACTTAATATCCCTTAGTTTACGGACATTTTTGATTGGGATTGAAGTGCCCAAAAATGTCTATAACACCATCGAAATAGACAAAGGAGAATGGCGCAGACGCATTCCACTCACATAACTTTGACGAAGGTATCATATTCTAGTCTGATCCCATTTTCCTGTAAGGATGGGTTCATCAGACTAGTCATATATCCCTCATGGAAATCCACTCTATACCGAAGGTTTTCCTACTGAAACAGACCAGGGTGCATGCCCCCTCGGTTTCAGTCACATCTTCCTGAATCACTCGCGCTCATTTGGTGGACGGACTGGAGATCGATGAGACATTTCTTACATGAAAAGACCATTTAGAGATGGCACTTGACTATTTGCGATGTGTGAACCGGGGAATGACATTTGATCTATCAGCTTGACCATTCTGCTTTCGTGCGGAAAACAGATTACTCTAAAGAGTGAGGAGAGGATGGCTCCCATGCAATAAATATAGTCGCGTCCAAGGAGTAGATTATAATCTAAAGGTCCTTGAACTACCATAACGTTCATGTGAACAGTTTCCCTTCTCAAAGTAATGGGCACATTTGGAAGGATCCCTAAAGATCGACTAGTTCCCTTGTCAAAGCGTGTTAGATTTCTCATTTCAGGCAAAAGCGATGGCGAACCAAGCGGTTTACAAGCAGTTGAGGAAAGGATACTCACAGAAGCCCCTTCATCAATGATGGTACCAACCATGACCATTCTGTAAGCTTGTACAATGATTATTAATGGTACACTGGCTGGTAAACAGGGTCTGCCTAGTAGATTCCAGTCGAAGGAAATGACTAGGTTGCTTGGAGGTGGGACCGAATAGACGGCCGAATATGACTCTGATGAACTTCCTTCTTGCAATAAAGTAACGGGAGGACTGCCCCTAAGTTCATCGAATTCTATGTTGATGAAAATAATTTGAACGATGTCGTTCTCTTTCTCTTTAGTGACGGTATCATTCGAAGATGAACACTCTGAAGGCAAGACCGAGTCAACTGCCATATCGACCCTTCGACTTTCCTCTCGTATGGATTTAGAGGGTTCATTTTCAATGATAGGCGCTTCGGCCGACTACAATGACGGACCAGCCAGATTTTCAACCAGTGGAGGACTTGGCAAGAGTTTTTTTATATCCAGGAGGAAGTCGTAGCGCTAAAATCGGACGATCATCCAAAACTCTTTTAGCCTCGTCAAGGAAGGGACAACGGTGGATGGCGTGATTACCTTCACACAACTTACAAGGAAATTTGGGATTCCTTCTTTGTCCATGTGCTTCGCTTTCACTGGTTGATGGTGAGCATTCAACATGATTGCTAGAGGTTGACGACCGGATTGTGCAAACGAGGAGACCAGTCCCTTAAGATCCGAGGGATGCAGGGAAAATCTGGGTGATAGTGGTCTCCATTGTAAATGACATAAGGAGATTTAGGTTTTGACTGCGCGGTGTGAGGATTTTCGCTAGACGACACTTGGTTGCTCCCTTTCGATTTTGGTTCCTTTTTCTTCTTTTCCTTTTTCTCTTTCTGCTTCTTCTTATTCTCAGTTACTTGACCTTTAGCTTTATCATCTTTATCAATTGAATAGGAAGGAGGAGAGGGAGAATGAGATGAAGTAGAAGGTTGGGAGGTAACTCTAGTGTCATCCAGTTTTTGATTGGACTGTTCAGGAATTATGGGATTCTGAATGACAGAGGTAGAGAAAATCCTGACAAGCAAACCAATTGTCAATCCTGGAAGTGACAAAGTGGCCATATGGGGTGCACCAACATCTCCCCAAGAGGAGAAGGGACTAGGATTTCCTCCAAGAGGAAATCCCTGGTTGGTAGACTCCATTTTCTCAACCTGAAGATCAATGGGAGAATTTGTGATGTTATTCCAATTTAAAATAAATTTTTAGATGCTTTGACATAACTTTTTTTTTCAATTCTAAAGAGTCGAGAAAAAACAAAAGATGACTCTAGTCGACTTCGATTTTTATTAACCCTGAAGTGACAAGTGCTCAGAGGACCTTTTCCTTTAAGGAGTCTGAAAAGGAGAAAAATGGACTTCTCTGGAGATCTAGGCAAAGAGGATTACCAAACCAATCGCAAAACTACAGAATACTTTTTATGGTATGGCAATCAATCTTCCTGAATGCTGTGTTTAGTGCATTGCGATCGATAGGGTGGTAGACATGGCTTCCTAAGGATAAAGGATGCAGCCTATTGTGGTCTGCCAATATATACTCAATGGTGCGTGGGAGCACAAGTTCGCACTGGCACTTGCCATATGAGAGTGGAGGAATCACCCAACCAACACGGAAAACAATAGTTACCAAGTTTTACGGCGTCAGAATACGTCTCTAGCCTAGACGTCTAGATGTTGTGTGTTAAGTTCCAAAGCATTGTTAGATTCATTGAATTTATTTTAAGTTGATCTTGCTTAACAATTTGCCTTTCAGGTTCACCACGTGATGTGTATATAATTCCTAAAATGCAGTCTAAGATGATAAACAAACGTTTGATCTTCTTTCAACAATGAAAATCCTAGCTACTGAAGGGAAGAAACTCAAGAATCTTTTCTTCACAAAGCATAGAGCACACGGTAAATGCAAAGTCCTAAATCAAGCCAAGCAATCAAAATGCAAATGCACAAGCATGTATTTGTTTTCAGCCTTCTCAATGTGTGAATGACGTTAGGAAAGCTATGTGCAAATATGAATTCCTTTTAAAGTGACAATACCCAACAAAATTATTTTTCAAAATGAGGTGAAAGCAAGAGAGACACTTTGTGATTTTGAAATGAAAATTGGTTTTTGACACTTTAAAACTACTAATTCAAATCCTATGCAATAGTAATCGTATAATCGACTATCAAAAACAACGGGATTGTTTCTTAAAACTAAAAATGACAGCTACGACACTTTCAGATCTAGAGATGACAGTTCGACTATGCTACTTTTTTGCAAAAGAGAACTAAAAATGACGCACAATACATAAAAACATTTATAGTTCTTTTCACTAAGGAGGCAGAATAATGCAAGAGAAGGGGGTTTTCACAGAAGTACACTGACTATAGAGAGAAAAACTCCTGAATAGGACTGAAAACAGTGAGAAAAACCACAGTTTGAGGGTAAAGTTAACCCTCTCAGACCATCGCACCTGTTACACATTGAAACTAGTATGCAGCGCACCTACTGCACTCGGGAAGTTCGATGCATACAGACTGCCTTGAAGGCAGGGTGCGATGGTAGCAGGGTGAGACTTTGAATAGGTTTTCACTCGCAGTTTGCAATCTAGTTTAGGTGTTTAGGCCGAGTAAGTAAAGACCAGTGTATGTAAAACACAGGGGTGATCTAAGAGGTTACTAGAGCCACCACTTAGGGCAATTAGATTTCTTTCAGACCTATTGTTTAATTCATAAACAAAACCTGAAGATAGACTGAAGCAGCATTGATCTACTTTGAATTTGTATAAAAAATGCAGTTCAAAGGCTAGCTGGCTTGACTTCAGGCTCTGTCTGTAAGTTTATAAAGAAACAAGGATAGATAGGCTAGCAAGTAATCTAGTCGCTCCCCAGTGGATTCGCCATTTTGTTATCAGGGAATAGTGTCCACTCAGATGCTGTTATTCCCACTAAGATGGGTGGCTATCTTAGAAACAAACAATCAAAGTATAATATTGTTTCCTTTTATGAAAATAGATGAGAGGAGAACCAAGGAGACCAACATGAGTCTTGCGTTTGATTTCCTCTCCTTCTTGATAGAGCTTCGACGCTTCTGAATTGTCTGCCCAGCTTCAAAATAACCTATGGAATCACAGCAACATACCAATATCCAAGAAACGAGGATCTAAATTCATAAATAATACAGGATCATATGTGTATTAACCATATACATGCGTAAATAAACAAGTACACAAGAATATGGAAGGAAACAAGAATAGCTTTATTAAGATGAAAAGTAGCAAGCGGATTACAACCATATGCTCTGACCCAGCATGATCCTCCAACTAGGAAGCCCTTCTTCACCTCAAGCAAAGCTTAGATCACCCAACACTATGAATGTACACGAGAAAACCAATAGCACTTCTCTATAAGATACAAAATTCCAGCCTCTGGATCTCTGTGATGAGGGATCCATATATAGATGATTACAGAGAGGTGATTCATCTTTTGGGATCTTGATTAGTGTCCTCTCTCTAATAGTTCCTGCTTCCACTTGGAGAATGATGATCTCTTACTCATCCCTGGTCGAAAATAAAGAGGCAAGTGTCAGAGTGGAATCTTCTGGAAGATTCCATGATCCTCCACCTCGCATTTTTGTCCCTGCCATTTGTCCATCCCCGAACATCGCACCCTACAGAGGAGAAAATTAGTATGCATCACACCTTGTACATTGGGAAGCTGATATGCATCGCACCCTCTTCATTGAGCTTTCAGTATGGTCTAGTTTTGACCATTTATGAGCAGTTTTCAGTGGAGAACTTCTGCGAGATGATGTAATCTGTTGACCTTGTTCCTTTAGATAGTGAAGAAACACTTTTAGGGACTTAGGAGCCCTCAGTTTATGGAAATTTATGATTGTGGTTGAAGTGCCCAAAAATTTCTATAACAATAAGGAAATTCCTCTGGAAAGGGGGATGAACTAAAACCATAAATTTCCATCTCATAAACTGGTTGAAGGAAAAGACTACTTATAAAAGAGGAGGACTTCAAATTAGGATTCCTTACTTATTCAATAAAGCCTTGGATACCAAGCTATTGTGGAGACTCATCACAGTGGAGTAAAGCTAGTGGAAACAAGTTATAGAAGGGAACTATTTAAACGTCCCCATAAAATACATTATTAGGATTAAATCCCCTTAAGACCTAGCTCCTCCATTTGGAACTATGTAAAAGTTCCCTCTCACTACTTAAAGACTTCCTCTGTAAAATTCTTAGGAATGGAAGGGATATAAAAATATGGTAAGAAAAACTATGCAACAATCCCCTTTTGAGCTCCTACATAGGCTTAGGAGCTCTTTGGTGGTGGTTTGCTTCAATAATAATGGCGAGCCTTAACCACTTTTGTGAGTGGGATCAAGCTTCCAACCTTCGCAAAGGATGGTGATCCATTTCCTTTCCTCAAGACTTATTGGATTCTTATAATTTTCCATCGTGAAACTCAAAGGATCTGCCCCTATTAGTTTAAATCCACTTGACTCTTTAGGAAGGGGCTTGACCTCCAAGTCTTACACTGTCAAAGTAGGATTTTCTCTTTTATTAGCTGAAACCAGTTTGAGCCCCCCTTGGCCTCCTTTGAAGATCATATAAAAATTAGAGAGTCTCCCCAGGCTAAATTGTTTTAGGTGGACTCTTTTGGAAGACAAGATTTTAACCATTTAAAATATGAGGAAATGAGGAATTATAGACCCTTCTCGCTACTCTTTCTGCCTCAACTCTAAATAAAACATACATCACCTTTTCCTAGGTTACTCATTCACAAAAAACTATTGGTTAGCTCTCACTTGCCCTCTTCTTGTCTCTCTCCAGTTTGACATCTCCATGAATTCAGTCTTATAAATACCCATATTCCTTCAAAGCTAAATATGTCCTAAAGTAATTTTGGAAAATTCTCCCATCTCTTCTTTGATAGCAAATTTGGATAGTAAATTTATGTTCAAAAATAAATCTATCAACGAAATTCCTCACAAAATCTTAGAGCTTAGCCACTGAAACAATTTTAATAAAAGGAGTAAATAAGTTAGATAATTCAACATTCTCTATAGATGAAAAATGCTAGTTTGATTTAGTCTTGACAAAGGTCCCCAACTTTAATTCCATGATTGGGCCTTTGGCAAATCGTAACTCATGGAAGCTCAAAATAAATCACAAGGCCATCCAATTTTAATGAAAGGAGAAAATAAAAAGGACAATTAAATGCTCCCTTTAGATGAAAAATGTTGGTTTGATTCAGTCTTAAAAAAGATCCCCAACTTTAATTCCATGATAAGGCCTCTTGAAGATGCTAACTCATGGAAGATAAGAATGGATCATTAGTCCTTTGAGAAATGGAAAATGGAGCAACATCGGTTTGTATTATTTATATATGGAGCATCAAAAAAGAACCTAGGGACAATATGTGCAAGGGGGTTATTTTGAGCCTCAATGGAAAATAAGAAACAATTTTCAAATGGGGGCTAGTAAACAAAACCAGTAATAGAGCAGAGGCACTTGCACTTTTTATGAGAGCCAAAATCACCAAAAAAAGGAACACAAATTCCATCATAATAATTGGAGACTCTACATTGTTAATAGATTAGATGACACAAAAGAAGATGTTTAACAAAGTAGTTCTATCCCAAACTACCACTCATATCAATTCAGTCTTCAAATGTCTTGGATACTTGGATTTACCTATGAAGTGGACTAGACATCATTCAAATACCTCAGCATTCCCATCATCAAGAGTTCTCCTAAATCATAAATCTAGTTGGGAATGATTGAACAAATGAGGAAGAATACCAATTAATGGGGTTCCTAGTGGTTTAATTTAGTTGGTGGAGCCATCCTCATCAAGTCAGTCCTTTCTTCTCTCCCCATTTATCAATTTTCAATGTTACATGCACTAGTAGGAATCTTAAAGCAATTGGAGACTTTGATAAGGAAATTCCACTAGAAAGGGGGATGAACTAAAGCCATAAATTTCCATCTCATAAAATGGTCAAAAGAAAAGACTAATTAAAGAGGAGGACTTCAAATGAAGATTCCTAACTTATTCAATAAAGCCTTGGGTACCAAGCTATTGTGGAGACTCATCACGGGGGATTAAAGCTAGTGGAAATAAGTTCTAGAAGGAAACTATTTAAACTTCCCCAGAAAATAGATTATTAGGATTAAATCCCTTTAAGGCCTAGCTCCTCTGTATGGAACTATGTAAAAATTGCCTCTCACTACTTAAAGACTTCCTATGTAAAATTCTTAGCAATAGAAGGGATATAAAAATATGGTAAGACAAAATATGCAACAATCCCCTTTTGAGCTCCTCCATAGGCTTAAGAGATCTTTTGTGGTGGTTCAGTTTAAGAATAATGACAAATCTTAACCAATTTTGTGAGTGGGATCAAGCTTCCAACCTTCACAAAGGATGGTGATCCATTTCATTTCCTCAAGACTTATTGGATTCCTAGACTTTTCATCATGAAACTCAAAAGGATTTTCCCTATCAATTTAAATCCACTTGACTCTTTGGGAAGGGGCTCAACGTCCAAGTCTTACACTGTCAAAGTAGGATTCGCTCTTTTATCAACTGGAACCAATTTGAGCCCCCCTTGGCCTCCTTGGAAGATTATATAGACATTAGAGTCTCCCCAAGCTAATTTTTTTATGTGGACTCTCTTGGAAGACAAGATCTTAAGCATTGAAAATATGAAGAAAAGAGGAATTATAGACCCTTCTCACTACTCTTTCTGCCTCAACTTTGAAGAAAACATACATCACCTTTTCCCAAGTTACTCATTCACAAAATCCTATGGGTTAGCTCTCACTCTCTCGCTTCTTATCTCTCTCGAGTTTGACATATCCCTTTCTGATTTCCCAAGAATTCGGTCTTATAAATACCCATATTCCTTTAAAGGTAAATATGTCCTAAAGTGATTTTGGAAAATTCTCCCACCTCTTTTGTGATAGAAAATTTGGATAGTAAAAAACATATTTATATCCAAAAAAAAATATATCAACGAAAGGAAAGTCCTCACAAAACCTTGGAGCTTAGCCACTGAAACAATTTTAATAAAAGGAGTAAATAAGTCAAATAATTCAACATTCTCTATAGATGAAAAATGCTAGTTTTATTTAGTCTTGAGAAAGGTCCCCAACTTTAATTCCATGATCGAGCCTTTGGCAAATCCTAACTCATGGAAGATCAAAATAAATCACAAGGCCATCCAATTTTAATAAAATGAGTAAATAAAGAGGATAATTAAACACTCCCTTTAGATGAAAAATGTTGGTTTGATTTAGTCTTAAAAAAGATCCCCAACTTTAATTCCATGATAAGACCTCTTGAAGATGCTAACTCATGGAAGATAAGAATGGATCATTAGTACTTTGAGAAATGGAAAATGGAGCAACACCCATTTGTATTATTTATATATGGAGCATCAAAAAAGAACCTAGGGACAATAGTTGCAAGGGGGTTATTTTGAGCCTCAATAGAAAATAAGAAACAATGTTCAAATGGGGGCTAGGAAACAACACCAATAATAGAGCAGAGGCACTTGCGCTTTTAATGAGAGCCAGAATCACCAAGAAAAAGGAACATAAATTCAATCATAATAATTGGAGACTCTACATTCTTAATAGATTAGATGATACTGAAGAAGATGTTTAACAAAGTAGCTCTATCTCAAACTACCACTCATATCAATTTAGTCTTGAAATGAGAAAAAAATATCCAATTCTACCATGTTTGTAGAGATAATAATCATAGGAAAGAATAATTCACTAATAACGCTTGCTTGCACCGAACTACAAGGTGAAGCCCAAATCAACAAATCAATCTAGAACATCCCCATTCCATAAATTTCCAAGACAAGTATAACTCAATGAACAATCATCCAAAAAACTATTTAGTTGGAAAATCCTTCACCAATGGTCAAACAAAGGAAATCATAATCAATTTTGTTTGGCTCAAACCATAGCTAATTACAACTAGTAATCCACAACTAATGAGCCTTTATAATTCATATTTTGCATATTTCTATTTATGTTAGGCCTACATATTAGTAAATATAAAGAAATTGGAAATATAGTTACTAGTATAATGAAAAACTTATTAATATAGCTAATAAAAAGCCTTTGGAACCTACTCCCCTAAACATTTTTGTATTTACCTATTGGGAACCTTTTTAAAATTAATACAAACAACCATTTCAATAACCAAAAAAGGACCTACATGAATTCCAACCAAATTGTAAACGAATTTATATAAATCCCAAAACCCAAAAAAAAACAAATGCCTATTTTTAATGATACCCTGAAGAGAATGAAAATTCATATTAACTTTCACTAAGACTAGAACGAGAAGCATTAAAAGAAATATTGTATAAAGAATATAAATCAAAATCATTACCATTAAAATGCTGAATAGCATTATAACGTAACTTAAAATATAATCGTGATTGAAACATCTCCTCCCCTAATAAATAAGTGGCAATCAATATTTAGTAACTCTTCAAAAAAACTACAAATAAAAAAGTTAAAAATAATATATATATATAATAAATATAAATATAAATATATAAATGAATATATATATTACACTTGTATTTTTGGGCATTGATATTCTCCTTCTTGTAATGTTAAAATTCAAATTGAGAAATATGTGAGCACTTCAAGGTGTTGACTTCATATTGGAAAAGTTATTGTTTAATTCTTTTTATATAAAACAATAAGGGTAAATATCACATTCATGAAATTTGAATTGAAATCGAAGAAAAGAATTCCATATTTAATATTGATAACGAGTAAAAGTTATTAGTTGATAATTTTAATTATATCTATTTATTTAATGTAAACTATAAATAATGATTTCAGTGTCTCAATATTTAAAAATTCATAAACAAAGCGTATATTATTATATTATTTTGTATTTAGAAAAATAAACTTAATTTTGTTTAACGTATTTAAATTATTAAATATTTATAAGAAATACAAATATTATTGTTATTTTCTATTTTATATTATCATGTTGTTCGGTATTAATGAAAATATATATTAATAGTTTTTTATTTTAAGAAATTTTTATATATTTATACATTTTTTATGCAATTTTAATATTTCATTTAAGCATTTGACATGTTACACAAAGAAATTAATGGGGTTAGGTCGAACGAAGAATTTTGTAAATGTTTTATATTAGAAAGTTAAAGTATTTGCTGAGCAATATTGAGATCAGTCACAAAACTCAATTCACCGACCTAGTATGTTTGTGGGAGTTTTGGGAGTGTAGTGGAAGTAGTTTTACCGATTCTTCTATAACACATAAGATTTTTTTTATGAATTTATTATATTCTCTAAAATACATCATATCCTAGTAATTATAACAAACTCTTAAAAAATAATTCACAATTTAATAATTACATAAAAGGAGAAACTAAAAGATAATAAAAAAATAAGTTTATAGATTTTCAATCCCTCAAAAAACTTTAAATAGCCTGGTATAGTAGAGATGTTGTAATGTCTCGTCTAACTCGGTCAAATTATATAAACATAAAAATTAAAATTAAATAAAATAAATTAATAATTAATGTTTGCATTCTAGATTTTCAATAAAACTAATTTTTATTTCTTTAATAAAATTAATCATCTTTTCATTGCACTCAAAAGTGCTCTCTAACCCACTACTCTAGAGATGTGTAACCTAATGCAATGTAAATATATTGACTACATCAAAATTAAAATCTAAATTAAAATTAAAATTAAAATATGGTAGAGATGTCTAACTTCATGTAACCTCATGTAATGTAAACTTACTAACTTAGTGAAAGTGAAATAAAAATAACAAAATAAAAATATCCCATGGTATTGACCTATGGCATTAAGGACCCATGATATTGGCCCATGGTATTAATCTGGAATAGAACCTATTTAAGAGGGAAATTAAACTAGTCTAGATCCATCTTAGTTTGATATTATTTTTAGATACATAATTTGTTGTAGAAAAGTATGGAGTTTAATCCATGTAGCTTGTAAAAGTAAAACCTTTTTATGGATATGCTTAGGCATTTATATGGATGTGTTCGGTTAACCTATGTCTTTTTCATGAATTGTTTCTGTCCTTATCCCTAAGTTGTCGATGATAATGTGAGTAGTTTGTACATTGCTTCATGCAACTATGTCATCTGCAGTGAACTCCCATGTTTACCATGTGACTGTGGCCAGAGAAGAGATGACAAGGGTTGTAGATGCATGTGGCATTCCATAAATGGTTAGACTTAGTCAACCCCCGTGTTTACCATGTGGCTGTGGCAAGAGAAGAGATGACAAGGGTTGTAGATGCATGTGGCATTCCATAAATGGTTGGACTTATTCATCGCGCCCTTGAAGGTTATTATGTGATTTAGGAAGGTGTTTTTAAGAAGAAGTGTTTTTAATAAGAGTAGTGTAACGACCTGTGTTCTACAGTTGAATTGTGAGCTCTCTCATGAGTGTGCGGTAGTATTATGCGCACGATAGAAGGGGTGGGCGAGCTACTTATATGGCGTGGAGCATGGGTTTAACATTGTGGAGGCCGACCTATGAGTGTGAAGAAGCCGATGTGGATTTTGGGTGACTTTGCGATGAGTACGGGGGGCTTTAGGCAAGTTGGCTGGGTAGCAAGACTTCGCCCTACACTTGATATATATTGTAGAGCATTGGCTCTCATTTGGCATCGATCATTCATCGATCATCTTCTCTAGACACAACACTTGGACGCAGTGCGAAGGCAGGGGCAAAAGTGCGAGTTGGAGGAGTCACCATGCAGGGCTGCACGACGGGTGACCCGGGCGGGTGCCCGTGCAGAGCTGCATGACGAGCGACCTGGGTGAGGGCATTCATGCAGGGCTGCACGACGGGTGACCCGGACGGGTGTGCGAGTGACCGGTGAGGGCGTCCGGGTAGACGTGCATGACGGGCGACCAGGTGAGGGCGTCCTTGCAGGCATGCATGACGGGCGACCCAAGTAGGGCATTCGTCGAACGAAGAGTTGGTCGACACGGTGAGGGCGTGTGGATGGGTGACCAGGTGTGGATGCGCCATGCACGATGGTACGGTGGAGATGAAGGTTGGAACCGGAAGTCATAGGGTTGGGCAAGCGGTACTACGTGTTGTTGACACGATTTGGGCGCTTGCCAAGGGTGGGCAAGTGGGACTGCGTGTGGGTGGGTGTACACGGTTTAGGCGTTTGCTGACCAACGAAGTGCGAGCCAGGTGAAGACGTCGACGAGGTGAACAATGGGTTGATGAGTCGTGCGGTGACTGTGCAGAGGTGCCGACGAGCTAGGCAACCGAGTTTGCCAAAGTTGTAAATTTGGCTAAGTATAAATTTGGGGTTTCCCAAGCACTTAGTTTATACTTTGTAAAAGTGAAATATTGTATAATATATTAACATCGGGTAGACTCATATTGCAGGGAGTTTCCCCTCCCTTTATACTGTTGTGGATTTCTATTGTATAATGTTGTTGATAATGAATGTGTATGGGTGTTCATTGGTATAAAGGCACATTAATAATACTTGGTAACGAAAATAAAAATAAGTATGGGTTGTTAAGGCGTAGTCTACAATCGTAAGTATTGGTGAAAAGAAAATGGTTGGTAGTGCCACACCTCACCTAGCACGGTTGGAAGACTACCGTAGGCTTGGGGGCGTGACAGTTGGTATCAGAGCCAGGTTGGAGCTGGTGCTAGAACAAGGTTGCTCGTGATGAAGTGACAATGAAAGAGGGTACTTGCAAGTGAAGGAAGCTAGTTTCACATACAAGTGGAACAAGAGCTGGTTCATGATTGCAAGGAACATGGTGAAGCTCGTGAATGGTGAAACATGTTTAGTAGGGGTGAAGCTTAGTGCTTGAGCCAAGTTGAACGACAAGGCATGGTAGGTTTGGAATAATGCGAAGGGAAGCTCTTGCTTACCTTATACAGGTTGAAGCGGATCAAAGAGGAGAATCCACAGATTCGAGAGAAGCCTGCAGTCTTGGAAAAGAATGTTGAAGACAAACTTCTTCAACTTGGTTGAACAATGGAAAAAGATCAAGTTGCAGATTGTGCTACCAAGGAAGAGGAAGCTGTGATAGTTGAAAATGTTGTAGACATGACCATGATGGAGGATGAGCTTGAGATCAATCAAGTTAGACCAGGATCATGCAATTTGCAGACATGTATGGATGAGGATACTCTCATGGAGGAACCTCATGATGATGATGTAAGTAATTTTGATACTTGTGTTTCACTTGAGCATTTGGTAGATGGACCGTATGCAGGGAAGGGCAAAAGCAATTTGGCGATGCTGGGGAGCATCTTACCATGGATGTCTATGATGAGACCTTGTATGGAGAAGCAAGGGTTGTTGAATGTTGCAGGACTTGTTGGGATTGTTTGTGACCTTATGATAGAAGGTACAAAGGCCTGTGACAAGGGAGGAACATGATGATCATTGCGGAGGATTTGGTCATGCTTTAGTCACATTGGCTAAGTGCCCGACATGACTCATGGACAGATGAAGGGCACACACTTGGGTGGACTTCTCATGGCCGAGACCAAGAGAAATTCTTGGTGGAACCTTCAGTGGGGGAGCTATGTTGGAAGAGACTCATGACATGATGACATGGTTGGGTGACTGAGTTCACTAGACTGAAGATTGCAGACTTGGATGGGGATGACCGATTGTTGTGATGGGTCTACTTGGTTGGACTACATGGGCAGCTTAGTCATGGACATCAGGTTGGGGACATGGAGCATGGAATTCTTATGCAGGGACATTGTGCAGGAGCACTTATAGAGGTGCCACTTGTGGGCATCCAATGAGGAGTGCCAAGGCAGGGATGTTGTGCAGGTAGATTTGTTGATGTGACATGGAGATGTTTGATGTACGAACTGATGGAGAGGTTGTGCACTCTTGTACAACAAGACCATGGACTTGGATGGATTTGTGAGCAGACTATGGAGCATTTCTACTACATGGAGAGCTGAGGCATATTGCAGAGACCTTTAGGCTATGACTTGTATGCTTGCTGAGATGTTGGTTGGAGATGGCTTATGGAGCTCATGATGACATGAGGTTGTGACTTCCAGTGGGACTTCATATATGGTGGACTTAGAGGATCTGATGCATTGAGGAGCTGAGGTCAGAGACTTTGATGTCGGATGGGGTGCATACTTTCAAGTACATGTATGGGAGTGGCTTGAAAGAGTGACTTGATGTACAGGATCGATACGAGGCACTTTGGAGTGATGGAGTTACGATGATGATGATGCCTTGGTGGCAACACTTGGGCATGGGTTGAGCCGAGACTCAACCACCTTTGACACATGGGATCTGTTTGATCTATGGTCATGGGTAGCACATGGATAGATGAGACATGTGTATGCTTATTTCTATGGCAGACTTGAGATGGCACATTGCAGATATGATGGAGGTTGCTTCATGGACCTGGATGTGACACATTGAGAGTTGGAGGTTGATGAGATGGTCTCTTCATATTGAGGAGGCACACATATGGATGATGTTGGGATAGATGTGGCTGATTTCATGCAGCACATTAGTACCAGACATCATGGACAACATGTTGTAGATGAGATGAGGACTACTTCATGGACCTGAGCATGGCTTATACTTATGGAGATGGATTCTTGGTCGAGTTCAGGATGTTCAGAGCAACAGCTGATGGTGGCATGAGGATGTGCATTCTCATGGTTTGAGCGTAACAGTTGGACTGGCCATCTGACTAGTTCAGACATGGGGACTAGTAGTGTACAGAGATGTGTTAGCATTATGTTGGAGTACCATGGCAGCAGTTCAGATGAGGATGACACATGATGAGGTCGACACGAGATGTTGCAGTGGGCATGTAGCTTGAGATGGAGGGACCAGCCTTCCATGATGGGGAGCAGCATGTGGAGATTGTGACAGGATCGTCAATGGTCATGGATTGAGATGATTTCCGATGTATGACATACCGATGAGGTGTATACCTTGGTATGGTGATCTTGGTGACAGATGGTTGCCAGGATGGTATGTTGTTGGGGACGACAATGATTTCAGGTGGAGGAGGATGTAACAACCTACGTTCTACAGTTGAAGTGTGAACTCTCTCATCAGCGTGTGATAGTATTATGTGCATGATAGAAGAGGTGGGCGAGCTACTTATATGGCGTGGAGCATGGGTTTAACATTGTGGAGGCCGACCTATGAGTGTGAAGAAGACGACGTGTGTTTTGGGTGACTTTGCAATGAGTAGGGGGGGCTTTGGGCAAGTCGGCTGGGCAGCAAGACTTCGCCCTACACTTGATATATATTGTAGAGCGTTGGCTCTTATTTGGCATCGATCATTCATCGATCATATTCTCTAGACACAGCACTTGGATGCAATGCGAAGGGAGGGGGGAAGTGCGAGTTGGAGGAGTCATCGTGCAGGGTTGCACGATGGGTGACCCAGGCGAGCGCCCGTGCAGAGCTGCACGATGGGTGACCCAGGTAAGAGCGTTCATGCAAGGCTGCACAATAGGCGACCCGGTCGGGTGTACGGGTGACGAGTGAGGGCATCCGGGTAGACGTGCACGACGGGCGGCCAGGTGAGGGCGTCTGTGCAGGCATACACGATGGGCAGCCCAAGTAGGGCATCCACCAAACGAAGAGTTGGCCGACACGGTAAGGGCATGCGGATGGGTGACCGGGTGTGGGCGCGCCGTGAACGATGGTACGGTGGAAAAGAAAGTTGGAACCGGAGGTTGTAGAGTTGGGCACGCGGTACTGCGTGCTATTCATACGATTTGGGCGCTTGCCAAGGGTGTGCAAGTGGGACTGCGTGTTGGAGGGTGTACACAGTTTGGGCATTTTCTAACCAACGAAGTGCGAGGCGGGTGAAGATGTGCGACGAGGTGAATGATGGGTTGATGAGTCGTGCGGCGACCGTGCGGAGGTGCCAACGAGCTGGGCAACTGAGTTTGCCGAAGTTGTAAATTTGCTAAGTATAAATTTGGGGTTTCCAAAGGACTTAGTCTATACTTTGTAAAAGTGAAAGATTGTATAATATATTGACATCGGGCAGACTCATATTGTAGGGAGTTGCCCCTCCCTTTATACTGTTTTGCATTTCTATTGTATAATGCTATTGATAATGAATGTGTATGGGTGTTCATTGGTATAAAGGCACATTAATAATACTTGGTAACGAAAATAAAACTAAGTATGGGTTGTTAAGGCATAGTCTACAATCGTAAGTATTGGTGAAAAGAAAATGGTTGGTAGTGTCGCACCTCACCTAGCACGGTTGGAAGACTACCGTAGGCTTGGGGGCGTGACAAGTAGGGTTAAAGGCATGTGATTTAGGAAGGTTCTTTTAAGAAGGGTTGTTTTGAAGAAGAGTAGTGTTAGTAGGTCTACATAACTTACACAACAATAAGTTATGATGAAAAATAGTTGCTCCTTCATTCTAATGGTTTTTTTTGTGTAGTATATTCTCTTAATTTTTGTGTAATAATGTGCTATAGTAATGGAGCTATGATGGATCTAGGATGGTAAGTTTAGAAATGAATAAGGTTAACTATGAAGGTGAGCTAGGGTGAGGGGAGGAGTTGGGAGAAATATTAGGTAAAATGTAATTATTACATTTTATCTAATGTTTTCTAGCTTCATCCACTTTTTACTAGGTTGTGAGAAATATTGAATAAAAGATAATAGTCTAATATTACATTTTACACAACTCAAGTGGTCCAATTTTTGTTGTAATTTTTCTTTATATTTTAAGTTTAAAAGTAAACAAATTCAACTATAAAATTAGCAAAGTTGAGGGGAAATATTGAGTAAAATGTAATATTTAGGCTCGGAAAATATGTGGTTAAATATAGTAATATCACATTTTGATAAGTATGCCTTGGGTAGTAAATATTGGGTAAAAAATAACATTAATATTATATTTTATCCAAGACTTCCCTCAATTGTTGACTTTTTACTAAATTTTTTCTTTATATTTGAGGTTCATATCTAAAATTAATTTCTATGTAAACTTTTGATCTCACTACAATAAGAGATGTTGTAATGTTTAATATTTTATTTGGTAAAAATAAAATTAAAGTAAATTTAATAAAATAAAAAACATTAAATTAATAATTATATTTATAACTATACTTATAATTAAATTTAATTAATAATTAAAATGTCTAAACTTGGGATTTACCAAGGACTTAGAGGGATCATATCTCTTTATGCTTTAAAAAAAGTTTTCATCTCAAAAAATTTGATCTCTCTAAGGTTGGTAAATATGGAGTTCATATGGATATATTTGAGTATTAATCCTTATCTCTACTAACAATTAAAATGTGTTAATAAACTTTACTAACAATTAAAAAGTGTTAATAAATTGTGTGTTTAACTCTAATAAAAATTAAGTTCTATGCTAAGTACTCAAGAAAAATAGAATTTTGATCCCATACCTTCTTCTTCTTACACTAATACCTCCTTCTTCTTACACTAATGTGAATAATCTTTAAATAAACAATCATATTTATCATAGTATTGACGCTCTAAAAGAATCCCTTCATAGCCAAGAAGCTTCATAAAACATTGTTAATAGTTTACAAATGATTGTTAATAGTTTACAAATGATGTTAGATCCTTGGAATTTTTTTGGAGAGGACGAACCACCAAAACCTTATTTACAAAGTATTAGGAATTGAGCTGTTTTAGACAAACCTAAAGAATTATATTCCCTATTAAATATTTTCTTTTCACATTGTTATGTATTGATGAGCTTAGATTGATCTTAACTCTTGATTTACCAAACCCCACAGCATGAAATTTATTGAGGTTTGCATCTCCAGAGATTTATCTTTCTCAACTTTTAGTAGATATGGAGTTAAGATTATTTTCTTTTCACATTGTTATGTATTGATGAACTTATATCCATCTTAACTCTTGATTTACCAATCCCCCACGGGATGAAATTTCTTGAGGTTTGCATCTCAAGAGATTTATCTTTCTTGGCTTTTGGTAGATATGGAGTTAAGATGGATCGAAGTTGGTGGATACATAAAATTATGAAGAGAAAGTGTTTAAGAAGAATTATAATTCATGTAATTTGTCCAAAAATACTTAATTCCTAATACTTTGTAGACATGGTTTTGGTGGGTTCAACCTATCCAAAAGATTTCAAGGAACCATCATCATGTGTAACCTATTAACAATGTTTTATGAAGCTATAGGTTATGAATGAAATCTTTTCAAGTGTCAATATGGTCACTTATTTAAAGATATCCCCACTAGTGTAAGAGGAAGGTATAGATTCAAAATGATAATTTTCTTGCCAACTTAGTATAGACACTTAATTCCTATTAGAGTTACCTATCCAACACAATTCATTTTCACAACTTAATTGTTAGTAGACATAGTCATTAAATACACAAATAGATCCATCTTAAACTTATCCATTAAATACATAAATAGATCCATCTTACACTTATCCATTAAATACACAAATAAATCCATCTTAAAGTAAAGATATCCACACTAGTGTAAGAGGAAGGTATGGATTCGAAGTAATAATTTTCTTGCCAAACTTAGTATAGATATTTAATTCTTATTAGAGTTACGTATTAAACACAATTCAATATCACAATTTAATGGTTAATTTCTAGTAAACTGACTGATTAAATACACAGATAAATCCATCTTAGACTTACCCATTAAATACACAAATAAATCCATCTTAAAATTGGATTTCCCAATGCCAAGAAAGATCACATTTCTTGAAAGCAGATTTATGTTGGAATTTTATGGTGAATTCCATAACACAAAACATCATAGAAAAACTCTCTGATATGATGGAATTTTCTGCTAAATTCCTTAACAAACAGACAACAAAAAACTGCTCTGTTTCAGCACAAAAATAGATAATTTCGTTTTCTGGACTTGGTGTTGCAGCAACAGGAATCGGTGTTGCAGCAACGATGATCGTGGTGTTGCAGCAACGGGAAAAATACTCTGTTTTTGTTAACAAAGAAAACAGAAAATTGTTTTTGACGCTAAGTCACTTTAAGAAAATTGACACATTGTGTAACAGAAACTAAAGCAAGGGGCGTCAAATCACTAATAGACTTACAGAGTAAAATCAAAGTGTTTTTGACACTTGGTGTAACAGCAACTGAAAATCAGCAAAAAAATAAACTTGTATTCATAAACAGTAAACAAAAATTGATACAGTAAACTTAGCTGTTACAAGATGAACGATTCAGTTCCAGAAATCGATTTTATATAACTCAGAAAATCGCAGGTTCAGCACTGCTGTGCATTTACAAAAGAGACACACTCTTGTTCTTCTAACCTTCACTCTTTTCTCTCAGAGTACAAAACCAGAACTGATGTTCTAAATCTTTTACACTCACACAGAAAATAGAACTGTTGTTCTTTTCTGCTTCCGCTACCTCTCTTACACTTCTTCTCATGAGAAAACATGACTGTTGTGCGTTACATTTATAGGAAAATAAAAATATGTTTTAAACAATAAACTAAGCAAAAAATCTGCTGATTTTTATCTTTATATTTATTGCAGAAGAGGAGGTGATGTCTTTTCATCAAAAATAAGACGGCTGTCTGCAGGGGATTTTAATTCTGAAAAATATCAGTGGATTTTTGCGGCACCGAACAATCTGAAATTAATTGCTGAAGATCAGATTTCGGTTTAGTATTTATGTTATGCAGTTGGAATTAAATTCCAACACTCCCCCTTAATTTCAACTGCTGCATACCCAGGCATTTCCTGAAATGATCAAAACCTTTCTTTGGAAATGGTTTTGTCAAGATGTCAGCTAGCTGATCCTCTGTTCTGCAGTGCTGCAAAACAATCTCACCATTGTTAACCAATTCACGTATGAAGTGAAATTTGGTATCTATGTGCTTTGTTATTTTGTGAAAAACAGAGTTTTTAGACAAAGCTATTGCTGAGCTATTGTCACAGTAAATGGTTGTGCCATTTTCCTGTTCATGACACAAATCTCTGAGAACTCTTCT
>APFE031186265.1:131318-146404 GCA_000404065.3 Pinus taeda
CACTAACTCCCATGTTTTACTTTTTCAATTGCACCAATTTCTTCATTCATTGCTTCAATCCATTTATCTTCATTTACAGCATCTTCAAAATGAACTGGGTCATCAACATGACAATACAAAGCGAATAATGAATTCAGACTGGTATTGGTACTTACCTCTCCTTGTTCATAAGTCTCATTCATATTTATGTATCTTGGTCTTCTTGGTGTGCTTGGAGTTCCATCCGAACTTGAGGGTATTTCTGATCCCTGTGGTGTGCTTGAAGCACTGCCTTGACTTCTTAAGGCTGTTCGAATTCCAACTTGTGGTGTGGTTTGCTGAATTTGCTGTGGTGGAGGAGGAACTACCAAGGAAGGATTATTTGCTACTGCCCCTTCCTGTTCTTCTTCATGAGACACAATTGTCTTCACATTCACTATTTTTTCCAAGCTTCCATCCCAAGCTTCATCTTCAATGAACTTCACATCTCTGCTTACTATCAATTTCTTAGTGGATGGATTATATAGTTTGTATGCTTTTGACTCATCACAATAGCCAACAAACACGCACTTCTCCCCCTTACTATCAAGCTTTCTCCTTAGCTTATCTGGTACATGTGCATAAGCCACACAACTGAATACTCTCATGTGAGTGATAGTTTGCTTTTGACCACTCCATGCTTCTTCTGGTATTCTGTTCATAACAGCTTTAGTTGGGCATCTATTCAAGATGTAAACTGCGCAAGTGACAACTTCTGCCCAATACTCATGAGGTAAGTGTATTGCCTTCAGCATACTTCTAACCATGTCAAGTATGGTTCTATTCTTTCTTTTAGCAACACCATTTTTCTGAGGTGTATACCTTGATGTGAACTGCTTTTGTATGCCATTCTCTCTGCAAAAACGCAGAAAATCTTGGGAGATGTATTCTCCTCCTCTATCTGTTGAGCACTTTGATGTAATGCCCACACTGTTTCTCAACAAGAGTTTTGAAGTGGCGGAATTTCTCAAACACTTCACTCTTCTGTTTCAGCATATACACCCATGTCTTTCTGGTGTAATCATCAATAAAAGTTAGAACATATCTATTTCCGCCAAGTGATGGTAGTTGCATCGGTCCACAGACATCAGAGTGGACAATTTCCAAGGGTGCTCTTGCCCTTATACTCTTTCCTGCTGGAAAGCTTTCTTTGTGCTGCTTGCCCAAGATGCAGCCTTCACAAAGGCTGTCTGGCTTCTCAATCAATGGCAATCCTCTTACCATTCCCTTTCTGTGCAACAAATTCAGGCCTCCGAAATTGAGATGTACAAATCTCAAATGCCACAACCAATTCACATCTTTCACTTGTTCCTGAAAGACTTCTTATGTTACAGCTACAATAGTTCTTCCTTCCTTCAAATCTGCACTGAGTTTGAGAGGAAACATTCTATTGCTGGTCATCTGCACCTGTTCAATGATCTTCTTACTTGGAGGTATATCTCTGATTGTACACATATCATCTTTAAAGAACACATTGTAGCCTTTGTCAATGAGCTGCCCAATGCTCAAAAGATTACATTTCAGGCCAGGTACATAGTATACCTCTAGCACAATCATCTGTTCTCCATTTCTTGCTTGGATACTGACTCTGCCCTTACCCTTGACAGCTATCTTACTATCAGTTCCTGTTGTTACCTCAGAATTCACATTTTCATCCAGATTGGAAAACATTGCAATATTCCCAGTCATGTGATTACTACAACCTGAGTCTAAGAACCAAACATCTTCTTGTTTGTCTTGTGCAATGTTACATGTTAACAGCACATTCTTTTGATTCTTATTTTCTTCATTTTCAAAATTAACATTCTGCCTACTATTCATGTCATTTTGTTTTTTCCTACATTCATTGGCATAGTGCCCATATTTCTTACAATAATGACATTGGACTTGGGATTTGTCATACCTTTGTCCATGAGCTTGCTGTTTGCTTGAACCTTCATCTTGGTTCTGATCGCAGCTTCTTCCACTTGTGCTTGTAGGCTAATATCTGCCTCTGTTTTGGCTTTTTCCACGTCCTCTGTTATTTGCTCTGCCTCGGCCTTTTCTTTGGCTGAAAGACATCTGAGTCTTGAATGCTTGCTCAAGAGAGGAATCTGTTCCTCTTCTCAGTCTGTGTTCATGAGACATAAGAGAAGCACTGATCATCTACCTTGAACTGTGAGAGACCTTTTGTTTCTTCTATTACTACTATAACAACTTCAAACCTTGAGGGTAAACATCTCAAGATCTTCTTTACGATTCTTCTTTCTTCAAGGATTCCACCATAAGATCTAATTTGGGTTATCAACCCAATAACCTGAGTGAAGAATGAATCTATTGTATCAGATTCCTTCATGTTGAGTGTTTCAAAGTCTCTCCTCAACATCTGCAACTTTTCAGTCTTCACCTTCTCCATGCCTTGATAGGAAGTTTTGAGAATATCCCATGCTTCTTTGGATTTTGTTGCTGCTGCAATCCGTGGAAAGACACTTTCATGTACTGATTGGAAGAGAAAAAAGAGGGCCTTGGCATCCTTCTTCTTGTCACTCTTCAGCTGGTCTCTTTCTGCTACTGTCAAAGCAACCAACGCTGTTGCATCTACAGGTTCAGCATAGCCAGTTTCAACCAGCTCCCATATTCCTTGAGAAGCAAACAATGCTTTCATTTTTATGGACCAATCATTGTGATTTTTCCCATTGAACTGTGGCAGTTGGGAATTTTTCAAACCTATTCCACCATCTGCCATCTTAACTCTGTCTAAGAAAAGAAGAGATACTGTCTGTAAATTTAAAAACAAGCAAAAACTTTCTCTGTTGGAAAAAATCTGCTCTTTAAACTTCTTACAGCTCCTACAGTGAAAAACAAAACTCTGTTATTGACTCACTGAGTGCCTAGACTAGCTCTGATACCATGTTGGAATTTTATGGTGAATTCCATAACACAAAACATCATAGAACAACTCTCTGATATGATGGAATTTTCTGCTAAATTCCTTAACAAACAGACAACACAAAACTGCTCTCTTTCAGCACAAAAATAGATAATTTCGTTTTCTGGACTTGGTGTTGCACCAACAGGAATCAGTGTTGCAGCAACGCTGATCATGGTGTTGCAGCAACGAGAAAAATACTCTGTTTTTGTTAACACAGAAAAACAGAAAACTGTTTTTGACGCTTAGTCACTTTAAGAAAATTGACGCTTTGTGTAACAGCAACTAAAGCAACGGGCGTCAAATCCCTAATAGACTTACAGAGTAAAATCAAAGTGTTTTTGACACTTGGTGTAATAGCAACTGAAAATCAGAAAAACAATAAACTTGTATTCATAAACAATAAACAAAAACTGATACAGTAAACTTAGCTGTTACAAGAGGAACGATTCAGTTCCAGAAATCGATTTTCTATAACTCAAAAAATCGCAGGTTTAGCACTGCTGTGCATTTATAGAAGAGACACACTCTTGTTCTTCTAACCTTCACTCTTTTTTCTCAGAGTACAAAACCAGAACTGCTGTTCTAAATCTTTTACACTCACACAGAAAATAGAACTGTTGTTCTTTTTTGCTTCCGCTGCCTCTCTTGCACTCCTTCTCATGCAAAAACAGGACTGTTGTGTGTTACATTTATAGGAAAATAAAAATATGTTTTAAACAATAAACTAAGCAAAAACTCTGATGATTTTTATCTTTATTTTTATTGTAGAAGAGGCGGTGATGTCTTTTCAGCAAAAATAAGACGGCTGTCTGCAGGGGATTTTAATTCTGAAAAATATCAGTGGATTTTTGCGGCACCGAACAATCTGAAATTAATTGATGAAGATCAGATTTCGGTTCAGTATTTATGTTATGTAGTTGGAATTAAATTCCAACAATTTAAACATAACTATAACTACAATTCTAAGAATTATAACTTTAATAACTAGACTAAGTTTTTTGATATTATATTTACTCTATTGCTTATAATAACATTATTGGTGTACAAAAAGATATTTAAAATTGCTATTAGAAAAACAAAAAAAGAGTGCAACTTCTTTGCGCAAGCAGGATAGTGATGAGGATAAACTGCTTCTACCACGAACAATAATTAAATGTGTTTGAACTACAGTGCAGTATAATGCAAAATATTGATAAGCTCCTTCGACCATGAAGTATAATTAAATATGTTTGAACTCCAGTGCAATGTAATAACCATGTTAGACATGTGTTGATGTGTGAATAAACGTAACCTGTCAGCAGATAATAGCGGATAAAAGCTACAACATCATAGTATCCCATTCAAGTAAAAGTCCTTTGTGGCTATTACTGACTCACTGAGCACCAACAGAATATAATATATCCAAAAGAAAAGAGCCAACAGAAACAGTAAAAACCTATCAATACACTCTGAATATTTACAAAGAGCAATCTACTATATTGTATTTCCCAACAGGATAAGTGAGATAATAAAAGTGGGTTAAGATGGAAAGTCAATTTTTCCAGTTATAAGACAAACAATTATTATATAAATAAATTAAAAATGAAAATTATTATATAAATGAAAACAGCTAGCCATCCATGTTCGGCTTCAGATGGCCTTCATATCGGGTCTCAAATCAAATGTAGAAACACTTCCAAATGAATGTTCAAAAGGAGATGGGGGGAAGACAAATCCATGACTCCTCCCTTAAACTATAAACAATCACATCCGTTTTCACTTTGAAGCACACATAATCTCCCACTCCTGTAACCAAAAGGCGAGGCGTAGTCTTCAAAATATCCTCACATATGGATGGAGGCATCCTTGTGATCTCCTTCCACGATAAGGAGGAAGACTCAGAAGGGGAATTTAAACCTAATCTCACACTCACCTGCTCAAGCTCCCAAATTATCACCTCTTCAATTCTAATATTTGCAGCAAAATTGCGTACGAACGCTGCTACAAGAATCCGGGATCCACAGGCAATCAGCGACGACCATATTTCAGCATCAGTAACATCAGGTAGTGGAGCAAAAATGAATGTCCCAACTCGGATGCTGAAACCCATAATGTGCTTATGCTCGGCCGTGTCTTTTATGATACAATAAAAGAAACCCTCGCTGAAAACGATATTGTGTAGGTAGATTTCCTAAAAATTTCTAGGCAGATGCCCCACAATCCTCGACGACTTTTCCAAGGAGTCGTAGATTTCCACGATCTGGCTTTCATTATTTGGCCCTGATTTACCCACCACCATTACTTTATGTGTATTCTTCTCCCATGTTGTAATGCCAATGGCCATGATTGCTTGTATAGATGACATGGCGGGAAGATAATAGAAATTTTGAGTGAGAGGATTGCAGACAACACGGCTGAACAATTTTGGATTGAAGAATATCATACCTCTGTCCATGTTGTCGCGCGTATTGGCTCTCCTCGATATGGAGAATTTGGAATGGAGCATAACTATGCGCGCCAAGAAGAGGCATGCAGCCGATCCCTCGCATATTAAGCTATTGATTACGACATCGCTCAGACGTTCCTGCAAGAAGGAAAGGGAGGAGAAGTACTTCTTCCATGTCTGTGTGTGAAAACAATAAGCCACAAAATGATCTTGAACCTCGAAAGGGATGAGAACCAGCCAAGGGTTCAGGTTAGGAGGTGACTCGGCCCACTGAGTAGTTATGAATTTGGTGGATGAAAAGATTTCATTCCATGGCCTGCAGACTCTGCGACACGTACCGACATATTCAAATGGAATAGGCCCACTATCTTCTGCTGGAGTTCCTCGAGTAAGAAAGACCAGCCTGGGCACTTGCTACTCACACTCTCCATTGCTATTGCCATCAACGCTGGTCAATCGTCCTGGGTGACAGAGTAAAGAAAGCAGGGCCGCAGGTTATAAAGCGAAAGGAAGATTTTCTAATAAGGTGTGTTATTTCCAAAGATGTTGACACGTAGCTTGACAAGTTCCTATATATTATGGCCGTCAGTAAACTTGAATACCTACTGAAGTGCAGATCTAGTGTAGTTTTTTTTTTAATTTTAATAAAATTATGTTATCTAAATGTAAAGTGCAAAATTGAATACCTAATGAAGTGCAGATTGTAGTTTTTTCAAAATTTAATAAAATTATGTTATCTAAACGTAAAGTGTAGATCTAGTGTAGTTTTTTCAAATTTTTAATAAAATTATGTTATCTAAATGTAAAGTGCAGATCCCGTGTAGGATTTTCTAATTTTTAATAAAATTATGTTATCTAAATGTAAAACGTAAACTTAAGAGAAGTTTCCTTGATTTTGGGCATGAATTTTTAATCGAATTCTCGTGACACCAGTGTAACATGAACTGATAGCAGTTGTGTATATATCCGATCGAGGTTATTTACATATTGTTTAATGTGTTTGTTAAAAAGTTTGAATGCCCGTCATTTGCAAAGAAGGTGACAACGCACGACAAGTTCGCAGAATTTATGGCGCGCTCTAAACCGGAATACCTGTTAAAGTGAAGATCTAGGATAGATTTTTTAGTTTTTTTAATAAAGTAATGTTATCTAGATGTAAATATTAAATGTAAAAGTGATTTTTTTTTTTTTTAATTCTCTATGGATTATTTTGATTAATATTTATAAACAAAATGCCATTGAATTTTTTTTGGAACACAATGTTGACCGGTTAAATGACGAATAACTTATTGAAAACAAAGTAAAAAACAACCACAAGTGTTGACATGATTAAATGACCAATAATTTATTGAAAATGGAACAAAAACAACCAACAGTGTGTACGAGGTGTGACATACCAAGATATAGAGCACCATAAGTGTTGAGCTATTTTTTTTTCTTTCCTTTTCTCCTAAGGACATCTACCCATCATAAATATTTACTAGTTACATATGAGGAACATGGCATATCCTCGTCATAGAGCACCACAAGTGTTGAGCGATTTTTCTCTCTCTCCTTTTCTCCTAAGGACATCTACCCATCATAAATATTTACTAGTTACATATGAGGAACATGGCATATCCTCGTCTTTCAAAGAAAGCGATGGATATATAGCACCACAAGTGTTGAGGGGTTTTCCTTTCTTTCCTTTTCTCCTAAGGACATCTACCCATCCTAAATATTTACTAGTTACATCTGAGGAACATGGCATATCCTCGTCTTTCAAAGAAAGCTCCATCGCTTTTGCCTCCTTAGAGTATGGGATATCCTTGTCACTATCTCCATCACTTTTGCCTCCTTAGAGTATGGGATATCCTTATCACTATCTCAATGATCAGTGTTGTAAGGCTGTTTTTGCCCAGTGGTGGCAGCCACAATTAGTGTTGATGAATTTGTCGCAAAACCTTTTCCATTGAAGCCAAAGGCGTGTCAACTCTGAGCTACACATGATCTTGGGAGGCTAAAGAACCAGGACATATCTTTTCCTGCCAGAGGTTATCCTTCTTAAGACCTTCCTCATTCTTGCCATTTGAAGGTACATTCCAATCACGCCAACGACGGTTAGGTTTTCATGGCTCTAGGGATCTGACACTCCTTTAGGGCATACATTCTGAAGATGCTGAGGCTGCTAATCTAAGTTGACTCAACTCCCAGATTTAACCAAGATCTTTTTCTTTCGTGATGTGATTAGAATTGCATTTAAAAGAGCATAAATGAACACATATGAATGTTGTAAAGAAGAGGGAACATGACAAGAATCAACAACATAAAACACAAGACATTGATAATAGAGTTCGTCTAGGAGGGACTACGTTTCCAAGCCTCGGTTTCAAGATGGTGTAGGCTACTACATTAAGTGCTCGAAAGAGTGATGATGTACATGCATTTGTTTTCTCTATCATACAAGGAATATACCCTCACGCAGGAGTGGCTTCAAGAGATGTTCCATTGTAGGGACTCTCATTCAAAAAATGACTACTATCAACATGACATAGTTTCATGTATGTTAATAATGAGCATCCCGCCAACATGGCATCAAAGAGACCTCAATTCAAACATACATGGCAACGCATGAGTATCCCATCAACTTGACAACAAAGGTATCTCGATAAAAATATGACAATAATTACATATCACAACAAGAACAAAACAAGAACCCACATCAAACATCAAACAAGGATCTATACAACATAATGTGTCTCAAGCAAAGAGACAAAGAAGTACATGATCACACTGCATATACCTCACATCAAGAAGTTATCTGAAGAAGAGGTTGATAAACTGTTGGATCTGGCTGCACCATCAATCTCGTGGCGTAGAATCTCATGGAAAAGACTACTCGCACATTGAATGCTGACACTTGCACTAGAGTTTGAAAAGTGGCTGAAAAATGAAATGATCGAATGGAGAATCTGATTGCACCGTTAGATTCATGGCGTTGAATAGTGTAAAATCGACTGTCAAATTTCTAAATTCGGATAAAGTGAAAATTTGGAGCTACATGAATCTTCTATATTCCCCCTAGATTCCTCAAAGATTCCCTCCTCCAGGTCATCTAAAGATCTATTTCTCATATCAAAATTATGTCTAGGCCATCAGGTTTGTGTCATTGAGAGGTGTACGATAGACATAAAGTTTGCCCAATTTGGACATTGGCAAAATTTCACCCTCTTGGAAATTTGGCTCATTCATGGTTTCGCCTGCTCTTTTCCAAGCTCATGGTTCCACCTGCAAAAATTAAAAAAATATGTGTCTTGGTTTTCGTTCTCTCTTTTACCCCTGCGTACTAACCAAATGAGGGTTTATATGATGTTGGGGTAATGGATTCTGTTTGGCGCATTGGTAATTTGGGCAATTTGTTATGCGGAGGTTGGGGGATCAAATCCTGTCTCCCCATAGAATCCACATATATATTTTTAAAAAGGCGTGTTTACATAACCATAACTGTTGGTATAATAAATGGTAATGGTTACGTTGATTATGGTGACCGTTTGCTTTGGCATGCTTTGATGAGTGGGTTGGAGCATTTATGGCATTGTTGGTTTTCAGCGTATGCCATATGGGTTCGCCCGGTGGGGGTTGACCCACGTGGACCAGGCGGGTTCAATTCCCACCAGCTCCATTAATATACATAGCACATTAATGATGTTTGGTGGGGGGTTCAATTCCCACCGCCTCACCAACGTTAATATTGTTTAACATTAATGTGGTTGGTTGGGGGTCGACAGGGGGTCATGGCCCATCGGCCATTTAAGTTAACTATTTGTTTTTATAGTTTTGGATTTCGGTGGTTTGATTTTTTTTATAATAATAGACATTTTCAAATATTTTGAAAATAAGGGATATTGGGCAACTCAAAGAGGCCACAATTTCACCAATTTTTGAGATCTAGGTTCCCACGCCGATTGACGGTGAATTTTACATCAAAATGGAAGCAATACCCCAACTATGAAAACAAGGCCAAAATATCATTGTTGCGTCAACAAGTGATGAAAAACTCATGATCCACATGGATTTTGGTGGCCACCCACCTATACCACTTGGACACCCACAACTCTCTCTTTTAGCTTTTTAGTTTCCGTAATTGTAGCACGATTTACTATTTTTAGGAGTTTTTCAGGTCTTGAACTTTTGAAGCCGTTTTGAGGCCCTACACGACATTTTTTGGGAAATCTAGGAGCAACATGGGTCCATGGATGGATGTTTCTCTTCCCAATGTTGTATTTCTTAGATATATCTTTCTAATGAGCTATTATATGCGTCAAACGAAGATCAGGTGCCAAACTTACAACCCCGGGAAGTTGATGTACCAACTTACCCAAAACGGAGCCCACAATTTCGTGATTCATCTTCTAGGGTTAGGTTTTGGGATGTTAAGGGTTTTCCATTGTTTCTCAACAATAAATATGCCTTCGAGCCTCATTGTAACAGAGTTCAGAGGCATGTAGCCGCCACATCTCTTCTGAGAGATAAGCTACCATCGCCCTAGTTGGTTTATTTCCATTGTTGTTTGTAAGCATATTTTAGTATTTTACATTAACAAAATGAAGTATTATTTCCACTGCATCTCTGTGTTTATGGATATCTCTATGATTTATTAAATTCCTGTTTAAATCTAGATCAATGGTATGAGAGGGGTCTGCTTTTTCTCTATTTTTCTTTGCATGTCCCCAACGAGCTCGGGATATAAGAAGTTAGGGCTTGAACTGGCCGAACCTTTGCAAGACCAGCCTCTTAAATCCCGATGGCCTCCCATGGTGGATGAGAAGAAAGATTAGGGGGTAGGAGATCCTATCAAAATCTTGCTCGAAGAAGCCCTCGAGTGACCAAAGAACGCGATGATGGATATCTTTGTGCAGATCCTTCAGCAGCTACCCAGAGGTGATGCATTGGCTTCCAACAACTACTCTAGAAACACTACATGGTTTAAGGTACAAGTTAATTTTGAAATCCCCATATTCAAGGGTCAGATAGACGCAGATGCCATAGATAAATGGTTAAATATGCTAGAGGGTTATTTTTATGTTCATGAATTTTTGAGTTGGGAAAAGATTATTTGCGCTCTTCTCAAAGCAGCCCCCCATGTCAAGGATTGGTGTAAAACCTACTGCGAGCAGAAAGATGAAAGTATGGGCTCACTATTTTCAAACACACCCACTTGGAATTCATTCCGGGATGCCATCAAGGAGCAGTACTACCCTGTCAAAAGATATGAGGACAAATACATAAAGTGGACCATGCTGCGGCAGGGAAGGGACCAAGATGTGCTGGAGTTCACAAACTTTTTTGATACCCTTCGCACATAGTTGGGTATCAAAGATTACGAGCTGCATTTGGTACTCAAATACCGTGGTTGCCTACATAGATACATCCAAGAAGGGACGAAGTTCCTGAACATCTCCTCGCTCGGCACAATGTACCAATATGCTGTCAAAATCAAGCAAAAGTTCAAACAAAAAAAGATATAATTTGGATCTGCGAATCCGAAGACCAAAGGACAAAGCCAAGGCAGGGTGACCCAAGACAACCCATCGAAGCTGCAAGAAAATAACAACACCACAAAGTTGAAGAAGGACACAGGAAAGTGGTGTGAGTTCCACAAGAGCCCCACTCACAACACAAGTGAGTGTCAGACCAACCAGTCGTTGTTGACCGAGTTGAAGGCTTCAGAGTCGGATGTATGTTTTGACCCTAATTCGGAACCTGACAAGGGGAATGGAAAAGGGAAACAGATCATTGATGCGGAGCCCAACGTCACTATTGCCACCGCTAATATCTACAAGAATGAGCCCGAAGATCCAGAGGAGGGGGAGCATCTTTTCCACCCATAAATGTGGGTGAAGGATTCACCATTGTGATTCATTTTTGACAGTGGTAGCCAAAAGAACCTCATTTCAGCAGAGGTTGTGAAGTGGTTGGGCCTACTGACTACACCACACCTACAATCGTACAATATCGAGTGGCTTCACCAATGACGAGATCTCTGTGTTCGCAAGCAATTTTTCCTTCCCTACAGCATCAAGCCCTTTACTGATGAGGTATTATGTGATGTTGCACCTCTGGATGTTTGTGATGTACTATTTGGCTAGCCATACTTGTGGAGGTGACATGTTGTGTATGAGTCAAGGCCTCGCGCTATTATTATTACTTTGGGTAATTCATTATAGGATACCGGAGGTAGCCCCACCTATTGCCACCTCTTTGATCTCTGCTAAGAAATGTAGCAAGATCGTCTCCCAGACTAGGAAATTCATTTTATGTCTGGTTCACTCCCAAAGTAAGCGTAATATTGTTGCCACATCCATGACCGCCGCGAAGGGTTCGTCCATGTAGAATCAACAACAAAGGGATATGGTCATGACATAACACAGGAACAACTTCTCCTCACCCACAGGGGTACCACAGAAGTTTCAGGTGGGCGACAAAGTTTGGTTACATATGCCGAAAAAATGTCTTACAAGATCCCATCAGAAGCTCAGACCACTCTGACATAGTCCTTATAGAATTACCAAGGTTGTGGGAAATAATTCTTTAGAGCACAACATTACTCCATTTTCTCGCCTGCACAAAGTGCTCAATGTGTACCGCCCTCGACCATGCTTCCCACCACTACTGGACACATCCACGATTGCAGAATAGCTCACCAGGGACCAAGTTCAGTGGATGGAGGAATTGAACACAATGGGGACCATTGCTTCCTAAGGGGGGAGAAATGATCTAGGTGGATGTTGGTGGCTACCCACCTATCGCACATGGACCCCCACAACTGTCTCTTTTAGTTTTTTAGTTTCCGTAATCGTAGCGCAATTTACGATTTTTAGTAGCGTTTTGGGTCTTGAACTTCCGAAGCCATTTTGAGGTCCTAAATGACATTTTTTGGGAAATCTGGGAGAAATATGGGTCCATGGACCTTTGTTGCTCTTCCCAAAGTTGTATTTCTTGGATAGATATTTCTAATGAGCTATTTTATGCATAAAACGAAGATCGGGTGCCAAAGTTACGACCCCGGGAAGTTGATGTACCAACTTACCCAAAATGGGGCCCATAATTTGGAATTTCATCTTCTAGGGTTAGGTTTTGGGATGTTAATGGTTTTCCATTATTTCTCAACAATAAATAGGCCTTCCAGCCTCATTTTAATAGAGTTTAGAGGCATGTAGCCACCACATCTCTTCAAAGAGATAAGCTACCATCACCCTAGAGTTTTGTCAAGCTTGAGGAGGATAACATATGATTGTTCTATAATCCACCCTTCGGGTGAACCTGTTGCTATATTTTAGCAAGCCTAGTTACAGTGAAACTCATTCTCGTCCATTTGGTCGAGTTTGTCGCTATTAGGTTTTAACGAGTTTAACGACAAAGATAACTCGGTCTCTTTCAATTTTAGAGAGTTTGAAAGAAACAGAAAGGAGACTCCTACGATTCTTTTTTGTCATATAATCCCTTGAGTCTGAAAAAGCGTAAAATAATACAAAAGTGATGAATTGTCGATAGTTTTAACGAGTCGAACAAGACAAGCGCTCGATCTTTTTGTGTAATAATCCGTCAGGTCCAAAAAGATTAAAATCTAGAGGAGGGATAGCACTTCCAATGCCTTTAACGAGCCGAAGAGGCCAATCGCTCAGCAACCTTTTCATATTTTACGAGTGAAAAGAGCTTAAAGAACACTCGTTTTCGAGGAACGAGTGATGGTTTTTGGTAGCAGCTGATTCCAGGTAAGATTTGGAATTTTCCAATCATGACAGTGTCACAAGGATGGCTAACAGAATCACTCTTCATAGATGTTCCTCGAAAGGGTAAACAATCAAATGGAGGTGAATGATCGGCTAAAAACAGAATGGAGGTGATGATGAGAACACGACCAAGTCTCAAAAGCTGACGATAAGGCATTCACAATGGTTATTTACCGGTTCATTTTTAATGAGCTTAAACTCTGGGGGAAACATTTGCTCATTGCTTATGTTTATTTTTTAACGAGCTTGAATTCCACATTAAAACTGCTCAAGCGGGTTTATTTTTAAACGAGCTTGAACCCTACGGTAACACTGCTCGCCAGTCGTATAATAAGGATGTCTCATTCAAGATGCCATTTTTTATGGGGTTGCACCTTTTGTAAGCTTTGCCCTGGATCCTTTCTTTATGCAAGCTAGGAAACGACCAGCCTTACAAGTTTAAAGGGTTAGAGGACCTACAAATTTAAAAAATAAATGGTCGCTCTTCACTTGCATGTAGAAAGGTTTGCATGCCCCCAGGTATAGCGAAAAATTCTCGGGTTACCATGAAAGTTCCATCAGCGTAGCAGACAGAATGCTTCCTTGGCGATGCCTACCGAAATAGACAAAGGTGAGTGGCGCAGACGCCTCCACTCACATAACTTTAACGAAGGTATCTTATTCCAGCCTAATCCCATTTTCCTGTGAGGACGGGTTCATCAGACTAGTCATATATCCTCTGCGGAAACCTACTCTATACCCAAGGTTTTCTTGCCGAAACAGACCAGGGTGCATGCCCCCTGGGTTTCCGTCACATCCTCCTAAATCACTCGCGCTCATCAGGTGGATGGATTGGAGATCGATGAGACATTCTTTGTGTGAAAAGACCATTTAGGGATGGCATTTCACTATTTTCTATGTGTGAACCGGGGAATGACATTTGGTCTACGAGCTTGACCATTATGCCTTCGTGCGGAAAACACATTACTCTAAAGAGTGAGGAGACGACGGCTCCCATGCAATAAATATAGTCGCGTCCAAGGAGTAGATTATAATCCAGGGGTCCTTGAACTACCATCACATTCATGTGAATGGTTTTCCTTCTCAAAGTAATGGGTACATTTGGAAGGATCCCTAACGGTCGACTGGTTCCTTTGTCAAAGCCTGTCAGATTTCTCATTTCAAGCAGAAGCAATGGCAAACCAAGTGCTTTCCAAGCAGTTGAGGAAAGGATACTCACAGAATCCCCTTCATCGATGATGGTACCAGCCATGACCATTTTGTAAACTTGTACAATGATTCAGAATGGTACACTAGCTGGTAAACGAGGTCTACCTAGTAGATTCCAGTCAAAGGAAATGACTAGGTTGCTTGGAGGTGGGACCGAATAGATGGCTGGATATGACTCTAATGAACTTCCTTCTTGTGATAAAGGAACGAGTAGACTGCCCCCAAGTTCATCGGAGTTTGTGTTTATGAAAAGAATTTGAATGGTGTCGTTCTCTTTCTCTTCAGTGACAGTATCATTCGAAGATGAATCTTCTAAAGGCAAGACCGGATCAACTGCCGCCTCAACCTTTTGACTTTCATCTGGTACGGATTCAAAGGGTTCATTTTCAATGATAGATGTTTTAGCCGACCACAATGGCATGCCAGCCATATTTTCAACCAATGGGGGACTTGGCAAGAGTTTTTTATATCCAGGAGGGAGCCGTCGCGGTGAAGCAGGACAGTCATCCAAAACTCTTTTAGCTTTGTCAAGGAAGGGACAACAGTGGAAGGCGTGATTGCCTTCACATAATTTACAAGGAAATCTGGGATTCCTTTTCTATCCAGATACTTCACTTTCACTGGTTTATGGTGTGCTTTCAACATGATCATCAGAGGTTGACGACACCGGATTGTGCAAACGAGGAGACCAGTCCCTTAAGATCTGAGGGATGCAGGGACAATCTCGGTGATAGTGGTCTCCATTGCAAAT
>APFE031186265.1:149523-160761 GCA_000404065.3 Pinus taeda
TCCAGCTAAGAAGCCCTTCTTCACCTCAAGAAAAGCTAGATCATCCAACACTGTGAATGTACACCAGAATACCAATAGCACTTCTCTATAAGATACAAAATTCCAACCTCTGGATCTCTATGATGAGGGATCCATATATAGATGATTACAGAGAGGTGAGCCATCTTTTGGGATCTTGATTAGTGTCTTATCTCTGATAGTTCCTGCTTCCACTCGGAGAATGATGATCTCTTACTCATCCCTGGTCGAAAATGGAGAGGCAAGTGTCAGAGGGGAAGCTTCTGGAAGATTCCATGATCTTCCACCTCGCATTTTTGTCCCTGTCATTTGTCCATTCCTGACCATCGCACCCTACAAAGGAGCAAATTAGTATGCATCGCACCCTGTACATTGGGAAGGTGATATGCATCACACCCTCTGCATTGAGCTTTTAGTATGGTCCAGTTTTGACCATTTAAGAGCAGTTTTCAGTGGAGAACGTTCAGGAGATGATGTAATGAGTTGACCTTGTTCCTTTAGGTAGTGAAGCAACACTTTTAGGGACTTAAGATACCTCAGTTTATGGACATTTGTGATTGGGTTTGAAGTGCCCAAAAATGTCTATAACAGTTGCCCCCTAAAGCATGAGGTCGTTAATCTTTTTGATGTCGGGTGAAATGCTTTACTATGAGGATCTGAAGTTTTTCTGAGCTGGGAGGCAACCTGTAATAAGATACAATACAATACTTTATTTTGACAACATTTTTTGATGATTTAGCTGAGGTGGGCATTCCCATGCTCAACTTTATAAACTCATTTTCATGTACATAGGACAAAAAATCATATGTGTGACACACTGATGATATGGACACATCATCCTTTGATTTGGATGATCATCTGTTCGGCAATGATGTACACTGGATGTTTTTGTATTCCTGAATATATCCCAACCCAGATGGATGAAACTAGATCTGGGGCTTCAAAACGCGTTCAATCTTTACTCGGAGTACAAGTCGATCCATGTGAAAAACGTTCTGGAGTCGAACGTGGAAAGACCACCTGATTACCAGCCAATGATGTAAGTTGTTAACAGGCGCGAAGGAATCACCAATAATGACAATGACCCTCAAGGTACTACAGTACAATTTACATGGTGTGGAAAGGGACTTGGCGTCGAACACCAGGCAAAATCTCTCGGTCGAAGGCCATTGATGTAAACCTGTCGCCGACAGTGAGAAACTTGACATTGAGGCATGCAAGATTCAAAGTACTGAAAGGGTTGTTCCTAAGTCAACTTCTTGGATAATGAGCTGATGTTGACAAGAAGCGACCCGTCGCGGGAGGGCCTTAATGAATCCCACATCAATGACACAGAACGAAGCAAATGATTTTGGAGGTGAAAACAAACTGACGATACAAGGTTCAGGGTGGTGGTCATGAAGGAATGAAGCATGAATGTATTGCAATGGGTGAGACACAGGTGAATTGTCTGAATGACTTCTCTTGAACATATCGGCGACACTGACGATGGATTGGTAGCATTAACCCCAAAGATGGATGGTGTGACGGACCAATGGTTATGACCAATGAACGGAACAACCCAACCCGGCATGGATGCGGAAGGAAAGTGTCATGTTCAAGAGCGACTTGCTACCAATAAAGTTTCTTCTCGTTTTCTTCCGAATTTTCCCCAGTCATTGCTGACCAATACCTCTTTATTTTTGTCAAGCTTGAGGAGGATAACATATGCTTGTTCTATAATTCTCCCTTCGGGCGAGCCTGTCACTATATTTTAGCGAGCCTAGCGACAATGAAACTCGTTCTTGTCCATTTGGATGAGTTTGTCGCTATTCGGTTTTAACGAGTTTAACGACAAAGATAACTCGGTCTCTTTCAATTTTAGAGAGTCTGAAAGAAACAGAAAGAAGACTCCGAAGATTCTTTTTCATTGTATAATCCCTTAAGTCCAAAAAAGCGTAAAATAATACAAAAGGGATGAATTTTCAATAGTTTTAATGAGCCGAACAAGACAAGTGCTCGATCGTTTTGTGTAATAATCCCTCAGGTCCAAAAAGATTAAAATCTAGAGGAGGGATAGCACTTCCGATGCCTTTTAACGAGCCGGAGAGGCCAATCACTCGGCAATAACCACGACAGTGTCACAAGGATGGCTAACAAAATCACTCTTCGCCGATGTTCCTCGAAGGGGTAAATAATCATATGGGGGTGAATGATCAGCTAAAAACAGAGTGGAGGTGATGGCGAGAACATGACCAAGGCTCAAAAGCTGGTGATAAGGCATTCACAATGGTTATTTACCAGTTCATTATTTTTAATGAGCTTAAACGCTGGGGGAAACACTTGCTCATGACTTATGTTTATTTTTTAACGAGCTTGAACTATGTGCTAAAACTGCTCGTGGAGAGTTTATTTTTTAACGAGCTTGAACTCTGCGACAACATTGCTCGCGGAGAGTTTATTTTTTAACGAGCTTGAACTCTACGACAACATTGCTCGCCAGTCGTATGATAAGAATGTCTCATTCAAGATGCCATTTTTTATGGAGCTTGCACCTTTTGAAGCTTTGCCCCGGAGCCTCTTGGATGCGTGCTAGGAACGACCAACTACACCTCTCTACTTAACTACTAATATCACCATCAAGGCTAGGTAGGACAATTTTTCCTTTACTTTGTCGGCTTGAAGATTGCCCCTACAAAGATGAATGGTTTTGGCCACTCACCCGACCTAGGCAGTTGAAGTCAGCAAAATCATAGAGCTAACATTAGCTGGTCGTTTCTTGCTTGCTTACAAAAGGTTTGCATGCCCCCAGGCATAGTGAAAAATTTCCAGGTTACCAAGAAAAATGCTTCCTCAACAATGTCTATCGAAACAGACAAAGGTGAATGGCGCAGACGCACCTCCACTCACATAACTTTGACGAAGGTATCTTATTCCAACCTGTTCCCATTTTCCTGTAAGGACGGGTTCGCTAAACTATTCATATACCCCTCGCGGAAATCCACTCTATACCTGAGTTTTTCCTGCCGAAATAGACCAGGGTGCACGCCCTTCAGTCACACCTTCCTGAATGACTCGCGCTCATCAGGTGGACGGACTAGAGACCGATGAGACATTTATTGCGTGAAAAGACTATTTAGGGATAGCATTTGACTATTTGCAATGTGTGATCTAAGGAATGACATTTGGTCCACGAGCTTGACCATTCTGCCTTCATGCAGAGAACACATTACTCTAAAGAGTGAGGAGACGATGGCTCCCATGAAATAAATATAGTCGCGTCCAACGAGTAGATTGTAATCTAAAGGTCCTTGAACTACCATAACATTCATGTGAACGGTTTTCCTTCTCAAAGTAATGGGCACATTTGGAAGGATCCCTAAAGGTCGACTGGTTCCCTTGTCGAAGCCTGTTAGATTTCTCATTTCAGGCAAAACCGATGGCGAACCAAGTGCTTTCCAAGCAGTTGAGCAAAGGATACTCACAGAAGCCCCTTCATCAATGATGGTACCAGCAATAACCATTCTATAAACTTCTACAATAGTTTTGAATGGTACATTGGCCGGTAAACGGGGTCTGCCTAGTAGATTCCAGTCAAAGGAAATGACTAGGTTGCTTGGTGGTGGGACCGAATAGATGGCCGGATATGATTCTGATGAACTTCCTTCCTGTGGTAAAGGAACAGGAGGACTGCCCCCAAGCTCATTGGAGTCGGTGTTTATGAAGAGAATTTGAACGGTGTCATTCTCTTTTTCTTCAGTGACGGTATCATTCGAAGATGAACACTCTAGAGGCAAGACCGGGTCAACTGTCGTATCGACCCTTTGACTTTCATCTGGTATGGATTCAGAGGGTTACATTTTCAATGATAGGTGCTTCGGCTGACCACAATGACGGGAAAGTGAGATTTTCAACCGGTGGAGGGCTCGGCAAGAGTTTTTGATATACAGGAGGAAGTCGTAGCGATGAAACCGGATGATTATCCAAAACTCTTCTAGCCTCTTCAAGGAAGGGACAACGGTCGATGGCGTGATCACCTTCACACAAATTACAAGGAAGTTTAGGATTCCTTCTTTGTCCATGTGCTTCACTTTCACTGGTTGATGGTGAGCATTCAACATGGTCGCGCAGAGGTTGATGCTACCGGATTGTGCAAACGAGGAGACCAGTCCCTTAAGATCCGAGGGATGCAGGGACAATCTCGGTGATAGTGGTCTCCATTGAAAATGACACAAGGAGATTTAGGTTTTGACTGTGCGGTGTGTGAATTTTCACTAGACGATACTTGGTTGCTCTCTTTCAATTTTGGTTCCTTTTTCTTCTTTTCCGTTTTCTCTTTCTGCTTATTCTTCTTCTCGGTTACTTGATTTTTAGCTTTAACGGCTTTATCAAGCGAAGAGGAAGGAGGAGACAGAGAATCAGATGAAGTAGAAGGTTGGGAGGCAACTCTAGTGTCATCTAGTTGCTGATTAGACTGTTGAGAAATTACGGGATTCTGAATGACAGAGGTAGAGAATATCTAGACGGCCAAACCAATTGTCAATCCTGGAAGTGACAAAGTGGCCATATGGGGTGGACCCACATCTCCCCAAGAGGAGAAGGGACTAGGATTTCCTTCACAGGGAAATCCTTGGTTGGTAGACTCCATTTTCTCAACCTGAAGATCAACGGGGGAATTTGTGACATTATTCCAATTAAAATAAATTTTTAGATGCTTGGACACAACTTGTTTTTTCAATTTCAAAGAGTCGAGAAAAAAAAAAATATGACTCTAGTCGCCTTCAAGTTTTATTGATCTTGAAGTGACAAGCGCTCAGAGGACCTTTTCCTTTAAGGAATCTAAAAAGGAGCAAAATATACTTCTTTGGAGATCTAGGCAGAGAGGATTACCAAACCAATAGTAAAACTGCAGAATAATTTTTATGGTACGGCACTCAATCTTCCCGAATGCTATGTTCGGTGTTAGGATATTCCGACACGTAGGAATAGTTAAGTATAACTTGGTCTAGTATAGAGTTAGGTATAGAGTTAGGTAAAGTGGATACGCGACGGTACGTGGGAGCACAAGTCCGCACTGGCACTTGCCGTGTGAGAGTGGAGGAATCACCCAACCAACACTGAAAGCAATAGTTACCAGGCTTTACAATGCCAGAATATGTCTCTAGCCTAGACCTCTAGATGTTGTGCGTTAAGTTCCAAAGCATTGTTAGATTCATTGAATTTATTTTAAGTTGATCTTGCTTAACAGTTTGCCTTTCAGGTTCACCACGTGATGTATGTATAATTCCTAAAACGCAGTCTAAGATGATAAAAAAATGTTTTATCTTCTTTCAGCAATGAAAATCCTAGCTACTAAAGGGAAGAAAGTCAAGCATTTTTTCTTCATAGAGGACAGAGCACACGCTGAATCCACAGTCCTAAATCAAGCCAAGCAATCAAAAATGAAAATGCACATGCATTTATTTGTTTTCAGCTCTCTTAATGTGTGAATCACGTTAAGAAAGCTATGTGCAAAATTGAATTACTTTTAAAGCGACAGTACTCAACAAAATTATTTTTCAAAATGAAGTGAAAGCAAGAAAGGCACTTTGCAATTTTGAAATGGAAATTGCTTTTCGACACTTTAAAACTAATAATTCAAACCCTATGCAACAGTAACTGTATAATCGACTATCCAAAACAACGGAATTGCTTTCTAAAACTGAAAATGATAGCTACGACACTTTCAGATCTAGAGAGGACAGTTTGACTATGCTTCTTTTTGCAAAAGAGAACTAAAACGACGCACAATACATAAAAAATGTTTATAGTTCTTTGCACTAAGGAGGTGGAATAATGCAAGAGAAGGGGGTTTACACAGAAGCACACTGATTACAAACAGCAAAACTCTTGAATAAGACTAAAAACAGTGAGAAAAATTCACAGTGGGAGGGTAAAGTTAATCCTCCTTGACCATCGCACCTGCTACACAGTGAACTCAGTATGCAGCCACCTACTCCACTCGGGAAGTGCGATGCATACAGGTTGCCTTGAAGGCAGGGTACAATGGTAGCAGTGTGAGACTTTTAATGAGATTTCGCTCATAGTTTACAATCTAGTTTAGGTGTTTAGGCTGAAAAAGTAAAGGTCAGTGTATGGAAAACACAGGGGTGATCTAAGAGGTTACTAGAGACACCACTCAGGAAAATTATATTGCTTGCAGATCTATTGTTTAATTCATAAACAAAACACGGAGATTGACTGAAGCAACATTGATCTACTTTGCATTTGTATGACAAATGCAGTTCGAAGGCTAGCTGGCTTGACTTCAGGCTCCATCTGTATGTTTATAAAAGAAACAAGGATAGATAAGCTAACAAGTAATCTAGTCGCTCCCCAGTGGAGTCGCCATTTTGTTACACGGGAATAGTGTCCACTCAGATGTTGTTATTCCCACTAAGATGGGTGGCTATCTTAGAAACAAACAATCAAAGTCTACTATTGATTCCTTTTATGAAAATAGACAAAAGGAGAACGAAGAGGGCCAACCTGAGTCTTGCGCTCGATTTCCTCTCCTTCTTGATAGAGTTTTGCCACTTCTTATTTGTCTGCCTAGCTTCAAGGACCTGTGGAATCACAGCAACATACAACTATGCAAGAAACAAGGATCTAAATTCATAAATAATGCAGGATCAGATGTGCATTAACCATATACATGAATATATAGACAAGTACACAAGAATATGGAAGGAAACAAGAATAGCTTTATTCAGATGAAAAGTAGCAAGAAGATTACAACCATGTTCTCTGACCCAACATCATCCTCTAGCTAAGAAGCCCTTCTTCACCTCAAGCAAAGCTAGATCACCCAACACTGTGAATGTACACCAGAATACCAACAACACTTCTCTATAAGATACAAACTTCTAGTCTCTGGATCTCTGTGATGAGGGATCCATATATAGATCATTACAGAGAGGTGAGTCATCTTTTGGGATCTTGATTAGTGTCTTCTCTCTGATAGTTCCTGCTTCCACTTAGATAATGATGATGTCTTACTCATCCCTGGTCGAAAATGGAGAGGCAAGTGTCAGAGGAGAAGCTTCTGGAAGATTCCATGATCTTCCACCTCGCATTTTTGTCCCTTCCATTTTTCCATTCCCGACCATCGCACCCTACAAAGGAGAAAATTAGTATGCATCACACCTTGTACATTGGGAAGGTGATATTCATCGCACCCTCTGCATTGAGCTTCCAATATGGTCCAGTTTTGACCATTTATGAGCAGTTTTCAGTGGAGAACTTATGGGAGATGATGTAATCAGTTGACCTTGTTCCTTTAGGCAGTGAAGCAACACTTTTAGGGGCTTAAGAGCCCTTAGTTTATGGACATTTGTGATTGGGATTGAAGTGCCCAAAAATGTCTATAACACCATCGAAACAGACAAATGTGAATGGCGCAGACGCATTCCACTCACATAACTTTGACGAAGGTATCTTATTCTAGTCTGATCCCATTTTCCTGTAAGGATGGGTTCGTCAGACTAGTCATATATCCCTCATGGAAATCCACTCTATACCGAAGGTTTTCCTACCGAAATAGACCAGGGTGCATGCCCCCTCGGTTTCAGTCACATCTTCCTAAATCACTCGCGCTCATTAGGTGGACGGATTGGAGATCGATGAGACATTTCTTACATGAAAAGACCATTTAGAGATGGCACTTGACTATTTTCGATGTGTGAATGGGGGAATGACATTTGGTGTATTAGCTTGACCATTCTGCTTTCGTGCGGAAAACACATTATTCTAAAGAGTGAGGAGACGATGGCTCCCATGCAATAAATATAGTCGCATCCAAGGAGTAGATTATAATCTAAAGGTCCTTGAACTACCATAACGTTCATGTGAACAGTTTCCCTTCTCAAAGTAATGGACACATTTATAAGGATCCCTAAAGGTCGACTCGTTCCCTTGTCAAAGCCTGTCAGATTTCTCATTTCAGGCAAAAACGATGGCGAACCAAGCGCTTTCCAAGCAGTTGAGGAAAGGATACTCACAGAAGCCCCTTCATCGATGATGGTACCAACCATGACCATTCTGTAAGCTTGTACAATGCTTCTGAATGGTACATTGGCTGGTAAACAGGGTGTGCCTAGTAGATTCCAGTCGAAGGAAATGACTAGGTTGCTTGGAGGTGGGACCGAATAGACGGCCGAATATGACTCTGATGAACTTCCTTCCTGCAATAAGGGAATGGGAGGACTGCCCCTAAGTTCATCGGAGTATGTTGATGAAAATAATTTGAACGATGTCGTTCTCTTTCTCTTCAATGATGGTATCATTCGAAGATGAACACTCTGAAGGCAAGACCGGGTCAACTGCCATATCGACCCTTTGACTTTCCTCTGGTATGGATTTAGAGGGTTCATTTTCAATGATAGACTTTCTTGAATGTTTTGTTTAGTGGATTGCGATCGATAGGGTGGTAGACACTACTTCCTAAGGATAAATGATGCAGCCTATTGTGGTATCCCAATATATAGTCAACGGTGCATGGGAGCACAAGTTCGTACTGGCACTTGCCGTCTGAGAGTGGAGGAATCACCCAACCAACACTGAAAACAACACTTACCAAGTTTTACAGCACCGGAATACGTCCCTAGCCTAGACGTCTAGATGTTGTGTGTTAAGTTCCAAAGCATTGTTAGATTCATTGAATTTATTTTAAGTTGATCTTGCTTAATAATTTTCCTTTCAAGTTCACCACGTGATGTGTATATAATTCCTAAAATGCAGTCTAAGATGATAAACAAACGTTTGATCTTCTTTTAGCAATGAAAATCCTAGCTACTGAAGGGAAGAAAGTGAGGAATCTTTTCTTCACAAAGCACAAAGCACATGGTAAATGCACAGTCCTAAATCAAGCCAAGCAATGAAAATGCAAATGCACATGCATGTATTTGTGTTCAGCCTTCTCAATGTGTGAATGACGTTAAGAAAGCTATGTGAAAATCTGAATTACTTTTAAAGCGACAATACTCAACAAAATTCTTTTTCAAAATGAAGTGAAAGTAAGAGAGACACTTTGCGATTTTGAAATGAAAATTACTTTTTAACACTTTAAAACTACTAATTAAAATCCTATGCAATAGTAATCGTATAATCGACTATAAAAAACAATGGGATTGTTTCTTAAAACTAAAAACGACAACTATGACACTTTCAGATCTAGAGATGACAGTTCGACTATGCTACTTTTTTGCAAAAGAGAACTAAAAATGACGCACAATACATAAAAGCATTTATAGTTCTTTTCACTAAGGAGGCAAAATAATGCAAGAGAAGGGGGTTTTCACAGAATTACACTGAATACAGACAGCAAAACTCCTGAATAGGACTGAAAACAGTGAGAAAAACCATAGTTTGAGGCTAAATTTAACCCTCTCAGACCATCGCACCTGTCACACAGTGAAACTAGTATGCAGCGCACCTACTGCACTCCATAAGTTCGATGCATACAGACTGCCTTGAAGGCAGGGTGTGATGGCAGTAGTGTGAGACTTTGAATAGGTTTTCACTCACAGTTTGCAATCTAGTTTAGGTGTTTAGGCCGAGTAAGTAAATATCAGTGTATGTAAAACATAGGGGTGATCTAAGAGGTTACTAGAGCCACCACTTAGGGAAATTAGATTGCTTGCAGACCTATTGTTTAATTCATAAACAAAACCTGAAGATAGACTGAAGCAGCATTGATCTACTTTGCATTTGTATAAAAACTGCAGTTCAAAGGCTAGCTGGCTTGACTTCAGGCTCCGTCTGTAAGTTTATAAAGAAACAAGGATAGATAGGCTAGCAAGTAATCTAGTCCCTCCCCAGTGGAGTCTCCATTTTGTTATCCGGGAATAGTGTCCACTCAGATGTTGTTATTCCCACTAAGATGGGTGGATATCTTAGAAACAAACAATCAAAGTATAATATTTTTTCCTTTTATGAAAATAGATGAGAGGAGAACCAAGGAGACCACCCTGAGTCTTGCGTTTGATTTCCTCTCCTTCTTGATAGATCTTCGCCACTTCTTAATTGTCTGCCGAGCTTCAAAATAACCTATGGAATCATATCAACATACTACTATCCAAGAAACAAGGATCTAAATTCATAAATAATACAGGATCAGATGTGTATTAACCATATACATGCATATATAAACAAGTACACAAGAATATGGAAGGAAACAAGAATAGCTTTATTAAGATGAAAATTATCAAGAGGATTACAACCATGTGCTTTGACCCAGCATGATCCTCCAACTAGGAAGCCCTTCTTCACCTCAAGCAAAGCTTAGATCACCCAACACTATGAATGTACACCAGAAAACCAATAGCACTTCTCTATAAGATACAAAATTCCAGCCTCTGGATCTCTGTGATGAGGGATCCATATATAGATGATTACAGAGAGGTGAGTCATCTTCTGGGATCTTGATTAGTGTCCTCTCTCTGATAGTTCCTGCTTCCACTTGGAGAATGATGATCTCTTACTCATCCCTGGTCGAAAATAAAGAGGCAAGTGTCAGAGTGGAAGCTTCTGGAAGATTCCATGATCCTCCACCTCGCATTTTTGTCCCTGCCATTTTTCCATCCCCGACCATCGCACCCTACAGAGGAGAAAATTAGTATGCATCACACCTTGTACATTGGGAAGGTGATATGCATCGCACCCTCTGCATTGAGCTTTCAGTATGGTCTAGTTTTGACCATTTATGAGCAGTTTTCAGTGGAGAACTTCTGCGAGATGATGTAATCAGCTGACCTTGTTCCTTTAGGCAATGAAGCAACACTTTTAGGGACTTAGGAGCCCTTAGTTTATGGAAATTTATTATTGGGGTTGAAGTGCCCAAAAATGTCTATAACAATTGCCCCCTAAAGCAAGAGGTCGTTAATCTTTTGATGTCGGGTGAAATGCTTTACCATGAGGATCTGAAGTTTTTTCGAGCTGGGAGGCAACCTGTAATAAGATACAATATAATACATTATCTTGACAACATTTTTTCATGATCTAGCTAAGGCGGGCATTCCCATGCTCAACTTTATAAATTCATTTTCATGTACATAGGACAGACGATCGTTTGTGTGGCAGACTGATGACTCGGACTCATCATCCTTTGATTTGGATGATCATCTGTTCGGCAATGATGTACATTTGATGTCTTTATATTCCTGAATATATCACAGCCTGGATGGATGAAACTAGATCTGGGGT
>APFE031186265.1:165596-179385 GCA_000404065.3 Pinus taeda
ATATATATTACACTTGTATTTTTGGGCATTGATATCTCCTTCTTGTAATGTTAATATTCAAATTGAGAAATATGTGAGCACTTCAAGGTGTTGACTTCATGTTGGAAAAGTTATTGTTTAATTCTTTTTATATAAAACAATAAGGGTAAATATCACTTCATGAAATTTGAATTGAGATCGAAGAAAAGAATTCCATATTTAATATTGATAACAAGTAAAAGTTATAAGTTGATAATTTTAATTATATCTATTTATTTAATGTAAACTATAAATAATGATTCAGTGTCTCAATATTTAAAAATTTATAAACAAAGCGTATATTATTATATTATTTTGTATTTAGAAAAATAAACTTAATTTTGTTTAACGTATTTAAATTATTAAATATTTATAAGAAATACAAATATTATTGTTATTTTCTATTTTATATTATCATGTTGTTCGGTATTAATGAAAATATATTAATATTTTTATTTTAAGAAATTTTTATATATTTATACATTTTTTTATCCAATTTTAATATTTCATTTAAGCATTTGACATGTTACACAAAGAAATTAATGGGGTTAGGTCGAACGAAGAATTTTGTAAATGTTTTATATTAGAAAGTTAAAGTATTTGCTGAGCAATATTGAGATCAGTCACAAAACTCAATTCACCGACCTAGTATGTTTGTGGGAGTTTTGGGAGTGTAGTGGAAGTAGTTTTACCGATTCTTCTATAACACAAGATTTTTTTATGAATTTATTATATTCTCTAAAATACATCATATCCTAGTAATTATAACAAACTCTTAAAAAATAATTCACAATTTAATAATTATATAAAAAGAGAAATTAAAAGCTAATAAAAAAATAAGTTTATAGATTTTCAATCTCTCAAAAAACTTTAATAGCTTGGTATAGTAAAGATGTTGTAATGTCTGGTCTAACTTGGTCAATTTATATAAAATATAAAATTAATTTAATAAAATAAAGTAATCTTAATGTTTGCATTCTAGATTTTCAATAAAACTAATTTTTATTTCTTTAATAAAATTAATAATCTTTTCATTGCACTCAAAAGTGCTCTCTAACCCACTACTCTAGAGATGTGTAACCTAATGCAATGTAAATATATGGACTACATCAAAATTAAAATCGAAATTAAAATTAAAATTAAAATATGGTAGAGATGTCTAACTTCATGTAACCTCATGTAATGTAAACTTACTAACTTAGTGAAAGTGAAATAAAAATAACAAAATAAAAATATCCCATGGTATTGACCTATGGTATTAAGTACCCATGATATTGGCCCATGGTATTAATCTGGAATAGAACCTATTTAAGACGGAAATTAAACTAGTCTAGATTCATCTTAGGTTGATATTATTTTTAGATACATAATTTGTTGTAGAAAAGTATGGAGTTTAATCCATGTAGCTTGTAAAAGTAAAACCTTTTTATGGATATGCTTAGGCGTTTATATGGATGTGTTCGGTCATCCTATGTCTTTTTTATGAATTGTTTCTGTCCTTATCCCTAAGTTGTCGATGATAATGTGAGTAGTTTTTACATTGTTTCATGCAACTATGTGATCTGCAGTGAACTCCCATGTTTACCATGTGACTGTGGCCACAGAAGAGATGAGAAGGGATGTAGATGCATGTGGCATTCCATAAATGGTTGGACTTAGTCAACCCGTGTGTTTACCATGTGGCTGTGGCAAGAGAAGAGATGACAAGGGTTGTAGATGCATGTGGCATTCCATAAATGGTTGGACTTAGTCGTTTACCATGTGGCTGTGGCAAGAGAAGAGATGACAAGGGTTGTAGATGCATGTGGCATTCCATAAATGGTTGGAGTTAGTCATCGCGCTCTTGAAGGCCATTATGTGATTTAGGAAGGTGTTTTTAAGAAGAAGTGTTTTTAATAAGAGTAGTGTAACTACCTGTGTTCTACAGTTGAATTGTGAGCTCTCTCATGAGCGTACGATAGTATTATGCGCACGATAGAAGGGGTGGGCGAGCTACTTATATGGCGTGGAGCATGGGTTTAACATTGTGGAGGCCGACCTATGAGTGTGAAGAAGTCGATGTGCATTTTCGGTGACTTTGCGATGAGTACGGGGGGCTTTAGGCAAGTCCGCTGGGTAGCAAGACTTCGCCCTACACTTGATATATATTGTAGAGCATTGGCTCTCATTTGGCATCGATCATTCATCGATCATCTTCTCTAGACACAACACTTGGACACAGTGCGAAGGCAGGGATGAAAGTGCGAGTTGGAGGAGTCACCGTGCAGGGCTGCACGACGGGTGACCCGGGCGGATGCCCGTGCAAAGCTGCACGACGGGCGACCTGGGTGAGGGCATTCATGCAGGGTTGCACGACAGGCGACCCGGGCGGGTGTGCGAGTGACCGGTGAGGGCGTACGGGTAGACGTACATGACGGGCGACCAGGTGAGGGCGTCCTTGCAGGCATGCATGACGGGCGGCCCAAGTAGGGCGTCCGTTGAACGAAGAGTTGGTCGACACGGTGAGGGTGTGTGGATGGGCGACCGGGTGTGGACGCGCCATGCATGATGGTACGGTGGAGATGAAGGTTGGAACCGGAAGTCATAGGGTTGGGCAAGCGGTACTACGCGTTGTTCACACGATTTGGGCGCTTGCCAAGGGTGGGCAAGTGGGACTGCGTGTGGGTGGGTGTACACTGTTTGGGCATTTGCTAACCAACGAAGTGCGAGCCGGGTGAAGACATGCGACGAGGTGAACAATGGGTTGATGAGTCGTGCGGTGACTGTGTAGAGGTGCCGACGAGCTAGGCAACCGAGTTTGCCGAAGTTGTAAATTTGGCTAAGTATAAATTTGGGGTTTGCCAAGGACTTAGTTTATACTTTGTAAAAGTGAAATATTGTATAATATATTGACATCGGGTAGAATCATTTTGCAGGGAGTTGCCCCTCCCTTTATACTGTTGTGGATTTCTATTGTATAATGTTGTTGATAATGAATGTGTATGGGTGTTCATTGGTATAAAGGCACATTAATAATACTTGGTAACGAAAATAAAAATAAGTATGGGTTGTTAAGGCGTAGTCTACAATCGTAAGTATTGGTGAAAAAAAAATGGTTGGTAGTGCCAAACCTCACCTAGCACGGTTGGAAGACTACCATAGGCTTGGGGGCATGACAGTTGGTATGAGAGCCAGGTTGGAGCTGGTGCTAGAGCAAGGTTGCTTATGACGAAGTGACAGTGAAAGAGGGTACTTACAGGTGAAGGAAGCTAGTTTCACATACAAGTGGAACAAGAGCTGGTTCATGATTGTAAGGAACTTGGTGAAGCTGGTGAATGGTGAAACATGTTTAGCAGGGGTGAAGCTTAGTGCTTGAGCCAAGCTGAACGACAAGGCATGGTAGGTTTGGAATAATGCGAAGGGAAGATCTTGCTTACCTTATACAGGTTGAAGTGGATGAAAGAGGAGAATCCCGAGATTCGAGAGAAGCCTGCAGTCTTGGAAAAGAATGTTGAAGACAAACTTCTTCAACTTGGTTGAACAATGGAAAAAGATCAAGTTGCAGATTGTGCTACCAAGGAAGAGGAAGCCGTGATAGTTGAAGATGTTGTAGACATGAGCATGATGGAGGATGAGCTTGAGATCAATCAAGTTGGACCAGGATCATGCAATTTCCAGACATGTATGGATGAGGATACTGTCATGGAGGAACCTCATGATGATGATGTAAGTACCTTTGATACTTGTGTTTCACTTGAGCATTTGGTAAATGGACCGTATGCAGGGAAGGGCAAAAGCAATTTGGCGATGCTAGGGAGCATCTTACCATGGATGTCTATGATGAGACCTTGTATGGAGAAGCAAGGATTATTGAATGTTGCAGGACTTGTTGGGATTGTTTGTGACCTTATGATAGAAGGTACAAAGGCCTGTGACAAGGGAGGAACATGATGATCATTGCGGAGGATTTGGTCATGCTTTAGTCACATTGGCTAAGTTCCCGACATGACTCATGGACAGATGAAGGGCACACACTTGGGTGGACTTCTCATGGCCGAGACCAAGAGAAATTCTTGGTGGAACCTTTAGTGGGCGAGCTATGTTGGAAGAGACTCATGACATGATGACATGGTTCGGTGACTGAGTTCACTAGACTGAAGATTGCAGACTTGGATGGGGAAGACCGATTGTTGTGATGGGTCTACTTGGTTGGACTACATGGGCAGCTTAGTCATGGACATCATATTGGGGACATGGAGCATGGCACTCTTATGCAGGGACATTGTGCCGGAGCACTTGTAGAGGTGCCACTTGTGGGCATCCAATGAGGAGTGCCAAGGCAGGGATGTTGTGCAGGTAGATTTGCTTATGTGACATGGAGATGTTTGATGTACGAACTGATGGAGAGGTTGTGCACCCTTCTACAACAAGACCATGGACTTGGATGGATTTGTGAGGAGACTATGGAGCATTTCTACTACATGGAAAGCTGAGGCATCTTGCACAGACCTTTAGGCTGCGACTTGTATGCTTGCTGAGATGTTGGTTGGAGATGGCTCATGGAGCTCATCATGACATGAGGTTGTGACTTCCAGTGGGACTTCATATATGGTGGACTTAGAGGATCTAATGCATTGAGGAGCTGAGGTCAGAGACTTTGATGCCGGATGGGGTGCATACTTTCAAGTACATGTATGGGAGTGGCTTGAAAGAGTGACTTGATGTACAGGATCGATATGAGGCACTTTGGAGTGATGGAGTTACGATGATGATGATGCCTTGGTGGCAACACTTGGGCATGGGTTGAGCAGAGACTCAACCACCTTTCACACATGGGAGTTGTTTGATATATGATCATGGGTAGCACATGGATAGATGAGACAGGTGTATGCTTATTTCTATGGCAGACTAGAGATGGCACATTGCAGATATGATGGAGGTTGCTTCATGGACCTGGATGTGACACATTGAGAGTTGGAGGTTGATGAGATGGTCTCTTCATATTGAGGAGCCACACATATGGATGATGTTGGGATAGATGTGGCTAATTTCATGCAGCAAATTAGTACCAGACATCATGGACAACATGTTGTAGATGAGATGAGGACTACTTCATGGAACTAAGCATGGCTTATACTTATGGAGATGGATTCTTGTCGAGTTCACGATGTTGAGAGAAACAGGTGATGGTGGCATGAGGATGTGCATTCTCATGGTTTGAGCGTAACAGTTGGACTGGTCATCCGACTAGTTCAGACATGGGGACTAGTAGTGTACAGAGATGTGTTAGCATTATGTTGGAGTACCATGGCAGCAGTTCACATGAGGACGACACATGATGAGGTCGACACGAGATGTGGCAGTGGGCATGTAGCTTGAGATGGAGGGACGAGCCTTCCATGATGTGGAGCAGAATGTGGAGATTGTGACACGATGGTCGATGGTCATGGATTGAGAAGATTTCCGATGTATGACATACCGATGAGGTCTATACCTTGGTATGGTGATCTTGGTGACAGATGGTTGCCAGGATGGTATGTTGTCGGGGACGACAACGATTTCAGGTGGAGGAGGATGTAACAACCTGCGTTCTACGGTTGAAGTGTGAACTCTCTCATCAGCGTACGATAGTATTATGTGCATGATAGAAGCGGTGGGCGAGCTACTTATATGGCGTGGAGCATGGGTTTAACATTGTGGAGGCCGACCTATGAGTGTGAAGAAGACGACGTGTGTGTTTGGGTGACTTTGCGATGAGTAGGGGGGCTTTGGGCAAGTCGGCTGGGAAGCAAGACTTCGCCCTACACTTGATATATATTGTAGAGCGTTAGCTCTTATTTGGCATCGATCATTCATCGATCATCTTCTCTAGACACAACACTTGGACGCAATGTGAAGGGAAGGGGGAAGTTCGAGTTGGAGGAGTCATCGTGTAGGGTTGCACAATGGGTGACCCAGGCGGGCGCCCGTGCAGAGCTGCACGATGGGTGGCCCGGGTGAGAGTGTTCGTGCAAGGCTGCATGACAGGCGACCCAGTCGGGTGTGCGGGTGACCGGTGAGGGCATCCGGGTAGACGTGCACGACGGGCGGCCAGGTGAGGGCGTATTTGCAAGCATGCATGATGGGCGGCCCAAGTAGGGCGTCCACCAAACGAAGAGTTGGCCGACACGGTGAGGGCATGCGGATGGGTGACCGGGTGTGGGCGCGCCGTGAACAAAGGTACGGTGGAAAAGAAGCTTGGAACGAGAGGTTCTAGAGTTGGGCAGGCGGTACTACGTGCTGTTCATACGATTTGGGCGCTTGCCAAGGGTGTGCAAGTGGGACTGCGTGTTGGAGGGTGTACACGGTTTGGGCATTTTCTGACCAACGAAGTGCGAGCCGGGTGAAGATGTGCGACGAGGTGAATGATGGGTTGATGATTCGTGCGGCGACCGTGCGGAGGTGCCAATGAGCTGGGCAACCGAGTTTGACGAAGTTGTAAATTTGCTAAGTATAAATTTGGGGTTTCCCAAGGACTTAGTCTATACTTTGTAAAAGTGAAAGATTATATAATATATTGACATCGTGCAGACTCATATTGTAGGGAGTTGCCACTCCCTTTATACTGTTGTGCATTTCTATTGTATAACGCTGTTGATAATGAATGTGTATGGCTCTTCATTGGTATAAAGGCACATTAATAATACTTGGTAACGAAAATAAAACTAAGTATGGGTTGTTAAGGGGTACTCTACAATCGTAAGTATTGGTGAAAAGAAAATGGTTGGTAGTGTCGCACCTCACCTAGCATGGTTGGAAGACTAACGTAGGCTTGGGGGCGTGACAAGTAGGGTTAAAGGCATGTGATTTAGGAAGGTTCTTTTAAGAAGGGGTGTTTTTAAGAAGAGTAGTGTTATGTAGGTCTACATAACTTACACAACAATAAGTTATGATGAAAAATAGTTGTTCCTTCATTCTAATGGTTTTTTTGTGTAGTATATTCTCTTAATTTATGTGTAATAATGTGCTATAGTAATGGAGTTATGATGGATCTAGGATGGTAAGTTTAGAAATGAATAAGGTTAACTATGAAGGTGAGCTAGGGTGAGGGGAGGAGTTGGGGGAAATATTAGGTAAAATGTAATTATTACATTTTCTCTAATGTTTTCTAGCTTCATCCACTTTTTACTAGGTTGTGAGAAATATTGAATAAAAGATAATAGTCTAATATTACATTTTACAACTCAAATGGTCCAATTTTTGTTGTAATTTTTCTTTATATTTTAAGTTTAAAAGTAAACAAATTCAACTATAAAATTATCAAAGTTGAGGGGAAATATTGAGTAAAATGTAATATTTAGACTCGGAAAATATTTGGTTAAATATAGTAATATCACATTTTGATAAGTATGCCTTGGGTAATAAATATTGGGTAAAAAATAACATTAATATTATATTTTATCCAAGACTTCCCTCAATTGTTGACTTTTTACTAAATTTTTTCTTTATATTTGAGGTTCATATCTAAAATTAATTTCTATGTAAGCTTTTGATCTCACTATGATAAGAGATGTTGTAATGTTTAATATTTTAATTTGGTAAAAATAAAATTAAAGTAAATTTAATAAAATAAAAAACATTAAATTAATAATTATATTTATAACTATACTTATAATTAAATTTAATTAATAATTAAACTATCTAAACTTGGGATCTACCAAGGACTTAGAGGGAGCATATCTCTTTATGCTTTAAAAAAAGTTTTCATCTCAAAAAATTTGATCTCTCTAAGGTTGGTAAATATGGAGTTCAGATGGATATATTTGAGTATTAATCCTTATCTCTACTAACAATTAAAATGTGTTAATAAACTTTACTAACAATTAAAAAGTGTTAATAAATTGTGTGTTTAACTCTAAAAAAAATTAAGTTCTATGATAAGTACTCAAGAAAAATAGAATTTTGATCCCATACCTTCTTCTTCTTACACTAATGTGAATAATCTTTAAATAAACAATCATATTTATCATAGTATTGACGCTCTAAAAGAATCCCTTCATAGCCAAGAAGCTTCATAAAACATTGTTAATAGTTTACAAATGATTGTGATTGTTAATAGTTTACAAGTGATGTTAGATCCTTGGAATTTTTTTGGAGAGGACGAACCACCAAAACCTTATTTACAAAGTATTAGGAATTGAGCTGTTTTAGACAAACCTAAAGAATTATATTCCCTATTAAATATTTTCTTTTCACATTGTTATGTATTGATGAGCTTAGATTGATCTTAACTCTTGATTTACCAAACCCCACAGCATGAAATTTATTGAGGTTTGCATCTCCAGAGATTTATCTTTCTCAACTTTTAGTAGATATGGAGTTAAGATTATTTTCTTTTCACATTGTTATGTATTGATGAACTTATATCCATCTTAACTCTTGATTTACCAATCCCCCACGGGATGAAATTTCTTGAGGTTTGCATCTCAAGAGATTTATCTTTCTTGGCTTTTGTTAGATACGGAGTTAAGATGGATGGAAGTTGGTGGATACATAAAATTATGAAGAGAAAGTGTTTAAGAAGAATTATAATTTTTGTAGTTTGTCCAAAAATACTTAATTTCTAATACTTTGTAGACATGGTTTTGGTGGGTTCAACCTATCCAAAAGATTTCAAGGAACCATCATCATGTGTAAACTATTAACAATGTTTTATGAAGCTATAGGTTATAAATGAACTCTTTTCAAGTGTCAATATGATCACTTATTTAAAGATATCCCCACTAGTGTAAGAGGAAGGTATAGATTCAAAATGATAATTTTCTTGCCAACTTAGTATAGACACTTAATTCCTATTAGAGTTACCTATCAAACACAATTCATTTTCAAAGCTTAATTGTTAGTAGACATACTGATTAAATACACAAATAGATCCATCTTAAACTTATCCATTAAATACATAAATAGATCCATCTTAGACTTATCCACTAAATACACAAATAAATCCATCTTAAAGTAAAGATATCCACACTAGTGTAAGAGGAAGGTATGAATTCAAAGTAATAATTTTCTTGCCAAACTTAATATAGACATTTAATTCTTATTAGAGTTACCTATTAAACACAATTCATTATCACAATTTAATGATTAATTGCTAATAAACTGACTGATTAAATACACAGATAAATCCATCTTAGACTTACCCATTAAATACACAAATAAATCCATCTTAAAATTGGATTTCCCAATGCCAAAAAGGATCACATTTCTTGAAAGCAGATTTAAACATAACTATAACTAAAATTTTAAGAATTATAACTTTAATAACTAGACTAGGTTTTTTGATATTATATTTACTCTATTGCTTATAATAACATTATTGGCGTACAAAAAGCTATTCAAAATTGCTATTAAAAAAACAAAAAAAGAGTGCAACTTCTTTGCGCAAGCAGGATAGTGATGAGGATAAACTGCTTCTACCGCAAACAATAATTAAATGTGTTTGAACTACAGTGCAATATAATGCAAAATATTGATAAGCTCCTTCGACCATGAAGTATAATTAAATATGTTTGAACTCCATTGCAATGTAATAACCATGTTAGGCATGTGTTGATGTGTGAATAAACGTAACCTGTCAGCAGATAATATAATAGCGGATAAAAGCTACAACATCATAGTATCCCATTCAAGTAAAAGTCCTTTGTGGCTATTACTGACTCACTGAGCACCAACAGAATATAATATATCCAAAAGCAAAGAGCAAACAGAAAAACAGTAAAAACCTATCAATACACTCTGAATATTTACAAAGAGCAATCTACTATATTGTATTTCCCAACAGGATAAGTGAGATAATAAAAGTGGGTTAAGATGGAAAGTCAATTTTTCCACTTATAAGACAAACAATTATTAGATAAATAAATTAAAAACGAAAATTATTATATAAATGAAAACAAACTTGAGAGAGCTAGCCATCCATGTTCGGCTTCAGATGGTCTTCATATCGGGTCTCAAATCAAATGCAGAAACACTTCCAAATGAATATTCAAAAGGACATGGGGGAAGACAAATCCATGACTCCTCCCTTAAACTATAAACAATCACATCCGTTTTCACTTTGAAGCACACATAATCTCCCACTCCTGTAATCAAAAGGCCAGGCATATTCTTCGAAAGATACTCACATATGGATGGAGGCATCCTTGTGATCTCCTTCCACGATAAGGAGGAAGACTCAGAAGGGGAATTTAAACCTAATCTCACACTCACCTGCTCAAGCTCCCAAATTATCACCTTCTCTTCAATTATAATATTTGCAGCAAAATTGCATATGAACCCTGCTACAAGAATCCGCGATCCACAGGCAATCAGCGAGGGCCATATTTCAGCATCAGTAACATCAGGTAATGGCGCAAAAATGAATGTCCCATCTCGGATGCTGAAACCCATAATGTGCTTATGCTCGGCCGTGTCTTTTATGATACAATAGAAGAAACCCTCGCTGAAAACGATATTGTGTAGGTAGATTGCCTGAAAATTTCTGGGCAGATGCCCCACAATCCTCCACGACTTTTCCAAGGAATCGTAGATTTCCACGATCTGGCTTTCATTATTTTGCCCTGATTTACCCACCGCCATTACTTTATGTGTATTCTTCTCCCATGCTGTAATGCCAATGGCCATGATTGTTTGTATAGACGACATGGCGGGAAGATAATAGAACTTTTGAGTGAGAGGATTGCAGACAACACGGCTGAACAATTTTGGATTGAAGAATGTCATACCTCTGAACATGTTGCGGCGCGTATTGGCTCTCCTCGATATGGCGAATTTGGAATAGATCATAGCTATGCGCGCCAAGAAGAGGCCTCCAGCCGATCCAGACGTTCCTGCAAGAAGGAAAGGGAGGAGCAGTACTTCTTCCATGTCTGTGTGTGAAAACAATAAGCCACACAATGATCTTGAACCTCGAAAGGGATGAGAACCAGCCAAGGGTTGCGGTTAGGAGGTGACTCGGCCCACTGAGTTGTTACGAATTTGGTGGATGAAAAGATGTCATTCCATGGCCTGCAGACTCTGCGACACGTACCGACATATTCAAATGGAATGAGGCCTCGGGCAAGAAAGACCAGCCTGGGCACTTGCTACTCACACTCTCCATTGCTATTGCTATCAAAGCAGGGCCGCAGGTTATAAAGCGAAAGGAAGATTTTCTAATAAGGTGTGTTATTTCCAAAGATGTTGAGAGCTAGGTTGACAAGTTCCTATATATTATGGCCGTGGGTAAACTTGAATACCTACTGAAGTGCAGATCTAGTGTAGTTTTTTTTAAATTTTAATAAAATTATGTTATCTAAATGTAAAGTGCAAAATTGAATACCTAATGAAGTGCAGATTGTAGTTTTTTCAAAATTTAATAAAATTATGTTATCTAAACGTAAAGTGCAGATCTAGTGTAGTTTTTTCAAAATTTAATAAAATTATGTTATCTAAACGTAAAGTGCAGATCTAGATAACATAATAAAATTATGTTATCTAAATGTAAAATGCAGATCCCTTGTAGGATTTTCTAATTTTTAATAAAATTATGTTATCTAAATGTAAAACGTAAACTTAAGAGAAGTTTCCTGGATTTTGGGCATGAATTTTTAATCGAATTCTCGTGACACCAGTGTAACATGAACTGATAGCAGTTGTGTATATATCCGATCGAGGTTATTTACATATTGTTTAATGTGTTTGTTAAAAAGTTTGAATGCCCGTCATTTGCAAAGAAGGTGACAACGCATGACAAGTTCGCAGAATTTATGGCGCGCTCTAAACCTGAATACCTGTTAAAGTGAAGATCTAGGATAAATTTTTCAGTTTTTTTAATAAACTAATGTTATCTAGACTTAAATATTAAATGTAAAAGTGATTTTTTTTTAATTCTCTATTGATTATTTTGATTAATATTTATAAACAAAATGACATTGAATTTTTTTGGAACACAATGTTGACCGGTTAAATGACCAATAACTTATTGAAAACAAAGTAAAAAACAACCACAAGCGTTGACGTGATTAAATGACCAATAATTTATTGAAAATGGAACAAAAACCAATCAGCAGTGTGTATGAGTGTTGAGAGATTTTTCTTTTTTTCTTTTTCTCCTAAAGACATTTACCCATAAAAAATATTTACTAGTTACATCTAAGGAACATGGCATATCCTCGTCTTTCAAAGAAAGCTATGGATATAGAGAACCACAAGTGTTGAGGGGTTTTTCTTTCTTTCCTTTTCTCTTAAGGACATCTACCCATCCTAAATATTTACTAGTTACATAGGAACATGGCATATCCTCGTCTTTCAAAGAAAGCTCCATGGCTCCATCGACTTCTGCCTCCTATCATTGTCACTATCTCCATCACTTTTGCCTCCTTAGAGTACAGAATATCCTTATCACTATTTCAATGATCAGTCTGGTAAGGCCATTTTTGCCCAGTGGTGGCAGCCACAATTAGTGTTGATGAACTTGTTGCAAAACCTTTTCCATTGAAGCCAAAGGGGTGTCAACTCTCGGCTACACATGATCTTGGGAAGCTAAAGAACCAGGACATATATTTTCCTGCCATAGGTTATCTTTCTTAAGACATTCCTCATTCTTTCCAATCACGCCAACCACGTTTAGGTTTTCATGGCTCTAGGGATCTCACACTCCTTTAGGGCATGAGTTTTGAAGATGTTGGGGCTGCTGATGTGAGTTGACTCAACTCTCAGATTTAACCAAGATCTTTTGCTTTCGTGATGTGATTAGAATTGCATTTAGAAGAGAATAAATAAACACATATGCATGTTGTAAATAAAAGGGAACATGACAAGAATCAACAACATAAAACACAAGACCTTGATAATAGAGTTTGTCTAGGAGGGACTACGTCTCCAAGCCTCGGTGTCAAGATGGTGTAGGTTATTGCATTAAGTGGTGCAAAGAGTGATGATGTACATGCTTGTGTTTTCTCTATCATACAAGGAATATACCCTCACACAGGAGTGGCTTCAAGAGATGTTCCGGTGTAGGGACTCTCATTCAAAAAATGACTCCTATCAACATGACATAGTTTCACGTATGTTAATAATGAGCATCCCGCCAACATGGCATCAAAGAGATCTCAATTCAAACATACATGGTAACACATGAGTATCCCATCAACTTGAAAACAAAGGGATCTCGATAAAAACATGACAATAAGTACATCTCACAACAAGAACAAAACACGAACCCACATCAAACATCAAACAAGGATCTATACAACATAATGCATCTCAAGCAAAGAGACAAAGAAGTACATGATCACATTGCATATACCTCACATCAAGGAGTTATCTGAAGAAGAGGATGATAAACTGTTGGATTTTGTTATGCTCTTAACCTGCAAATGATACCCAAATACAAAATATGCGAAGAAAAGAGACCGAGAACACGGAATATGCGAAGAAAAGATACCGAGAACACAGAATAGCAATGATTTTATTATTCAGAGAGTAATGTTCGCTTGCCTCTTCGAGGGGGCAACCTCCAATAGAGCAGAGCTCGATTACAAAATAAGACACGATGCTCCTCGCAGGGAGTTTCTATCCCTTATATATGACTCCTACTTGCAATACCACGGGCCAATACCGCGTATTACTAATACCATCTATCTAATACTACGGCCCATTTGCAACTAACTGTGGTTCCGTTATTAATTGCGGATTAACCACTTACAATTATTAATATGGGCTTTATTGACTCTTGACTATGACGTTGTCCCATTACATAGATAAGGGG
>APFE031186273.1:0-17603 GCA_000404065.3 Pinus taeda
GTTGGATTTGAGGTAGGATCGAACAACACTTGGTTTCTCATAGAATAATGTATGTTTAGAGAAGGATTGCTCTTCTTTGTCTTGTTTGTCACTAGAGAGTCTTAGACTCCTAGGGAGGTTAGGTTTGTCCGCAAAAATAACTCTTTCCGCATGACAGTAAAGAAACACACTTTACCTAACTCTATACCTAACTCTATACTAGACCAAGTTGAACTTAACTATTTCCTATGTGTCGGAATATCCTAACATCTTCCTCTAGAAGAATAGTGGGCAAGATTATTTTCTTTATGAGAAAGGCACACAGCCTCTTCAGAAGAAAATATGATTGAATGCATTGTAAAATCTAAGTGTTGTAAAAATACTTCTGGTTGTAAAAAAAACTTCTACTGCTAAAAAAATACTTCTATTGATAGAAAAAATACTTATGCTGAGAGAAAAAATACTTTTGTTGATAGAATTTTTTTTTCTAAAGTTGAGATGCAATTCATATATTATATGCCATTATATATTGATCAAATATGGCTCAACATATAAAAGATTTCAACTGATTTTTAATCACGTCTTTTCTCAACACATGCACCATGGATACCATACATATTTCTGAGCCAATGCATTCATATTTAAAAATATAATGCACCAAATAAAAAACATTTGGAGCATGCATACACAGCTTTCAAAAAAATGTTTAATGCAGTCTCAAAAAATGTTTAATGCATAGAAAGCATATACTCTATACAGATCCTGCTCTCAACACACTTGGGAAACATGACCAATGGTGTCAGCTCTTGTGTTGAATTGGAGAAGTCTCAAGCTCATCGTCGTTCTCATGGAATCAGATCTTTGACAGTGTATCTCTCACTACATCCCAACCTATGGGCATGTTCGATTTGAAACCCTTAAAATCTTTCTCGGTGTGCCTTACCACTACTTCAGATCAAGAAATCAATCACTCGAATATTATCGTCATGAGTGAATGTTTTAGCAACATCCTAAGACTGATGATTCTTTTAACATAGATAGCACACATTCAAGCAGGGAGCATACCACACAGAGCATTAAGAATTATTTACATCGAGCTCACTAGTACCATTCCACCACTCAAATAATATTGATGCTAAGGGATAGAGAGCAGAGAAATAGAGAATACATGCCAGAATGGAGCAACGCGCAATTAAAATGAGTTTTAAGGTTTCTATACCCAAACCATCAATTTACCAGATACACATGGAAGGAAAAACCAAGTGAAGACAGCTCGAAAGATTAAATGCGTGGGATCAAGACCACTATGGATACCAGAGAGCATTAATCATGACTGTCGAGTGGTATTACACGTTAATGAACAACAAAGGCAGTGTATTAACCTGAAGTATGGTGAGGAGCGATCAGAAAGGAGGCTGCGAGATCAATTACAATGGCGGTGTTATCACAGTAAAAAATTGAAACTAGGAGCAAGAGAAGATAGGTATGGATAGCACGTAGTATAGTTACAATATACAACACCTTATCATAGTAGCGATAGCACAACGAGGAAGCAACCGCACCACAGCACACGAAACGATTCTTCAACAGTATAATAAATTACACAAAATACCATTCCGTTGTGCATCATACACCATGTCCGATAGCGTTTCAATACAGCACAACAAATACCACGACCTTCTCAGAGGCTCCTCTAGGCGATGGTAAGACCAAAGAGAAAATCTTGAAAACAAAATGTGCGTAGTGCCAAAGAGCAGTGTTATTATACTATGTTAGAGAGTGCAATGTATGCAAGTGAATAATAGACAGAGAGCAATGTTTTGTATGCAGAAAGCAGAGTTTTGTATGTAGCTGAATAATACGTTCATGCCATTGGAAGCGTCAGAGCTGCCAGGCTAACCATTTTGCAAAGAATTTAGAATATCATAGGCAGAATAGGGAGTTACAAAGCAGAGGGAAGCCAAAAAATGGCACCGGCTTTGATACCATGTCAGACCAGGCAGTAACTCCTCAAAATCAATTCATTATATTCATTCAAGTTGGTCTTTATTAAATACATGAGGGAGAGACTGTTCATTTCATCTCCCGGTGACTCTTCATACTTTCCATTATTTATTTACATCAGTTACACTTATTCACCCAATCCTGATGATTAGGTGTCAACAATTTCCACCCATCGTTGGAAAGCTTGTTCCAAGCACTATGCAATAGAGAGGGCCTAATTTGGATTTGAGTGATTCTGTGGCATGGAAGATGGCTCCAAACTTCACTGCTATTTAGAAACTTTGATCAACTGAAAAACTCATAATGCAGTGAGTGACAACATTTTTCTCCAATTGGGGATAGTGCCTTGCTAGCAAGGTTTTGAGAACCTGTAGACCAGTAGCCTTCCTTCAATTGGGCATGGAGTAATTTCTAAATAAACGATGATTCTGTGAAAATGGAATTTTCAACATAAATTGAAAATTTCATACAACAATTACAATACACACACCAATATTTACAATGAGTGCAAGACAAGTACCTCTAGTTTTGGAAATATATTTTAAGGAACTAACCATTTATTGGCAGTTCCAGAGATCCACTTTCCAGATTTTCAAGAATGTACGTGTTATTTCCTCTTTCTTCTCCAATATTGAAAGGGTCGAACCATAGTGGATCGAATTTTCCATGTTTTCCTGGTTGAAGAGGTTGATCCTTAGCCTTCTTGTCAAAAAGGATTTCACCCTTTGTTGGGAATTTGACAATTTGGCTCCAACCTATTCTCTGTTTTCGTCAAGTTTGACTAGCTGATATATCCTTCACATTAAGTCACTTGGCTCTTCCTTTGCTTCTTGAAGTAACGTTTCCACTAACATTGCTAATTGGATTGGGAAGACCACAGCCTTACCATACACTAGCTCAAAGGGTGGTTTCCCCATGGACCATTTAGGGGTTACTCAATTGGCCCATAAGGAAAACTTCAATTGGGAGTCCTAGTTCCTCTGATTCTCAATGACGGTCTTCTTCAATACCCTCACCACAGTTTTGTTTGAGGACTTAGCTAAGCCATTACCTTGAGAATAGTAGGTAGTGAAGTGCCTGATCATGATATTGAATTTATGGCAGAAGCTGGTGAAATTAGAAGATTTGAAGTCCTGAGCATTATCAAAGATAATTTTGAAGGGACAACCAAAGTCAGATAATATATTATCCTCCATAAATTTTATTACCACTGAGTCTGTAGCATTTCTAGTTGGGATGGCCTCTACCAACTTGTTGAAATAGTCTGTGGTTGTCAATATCCACTTGTGTTGGCCAGTGGATGGTGGGTTTATTTCTCCTATGAAATCTAGTCCCCACTCTCTGAAAGGTTCTTCCACATGTACTAGAATCAGGGGGAGAGAAGAAAGCTTTTGCCTTTCAGTAAACACTTGGCACTTATGACATGACCTGACCTGAGAATGAATATTCCCAAATAGTGTAGGCTAGTAGAATCCTACCTTGAGGATTTTATGTGCTGTGGTCTTCCAGCTGTAGTGTCCTCCACAAACTCCTCCGTGAAAATTGTCATTCACCTTATGGATTTCGCCCTCTACCAAACATAGCAACAATACTCCCATCGAGTCCTTCCGGTAGAGTAGCCAATTGGATATGATATATTTTTGCGCTTCCAGTCTCAGACTTTGGTATTTGGATTTATCCAACCCCAACGGGCACCTCAAGAATAAAAGATAATGAACAATGTTTTAATACCAGGGTGATCCCTCATATTTGGCATAGATTTTCTACCTAGATGTTTTAATCCCACTATGATGATCCTCTGGTCTGCCTTCCTCTATGATTAGGTTTATCCCTAAAGCTTGGCAATTAGATTCAGATAAAATCTTGGCCAAACCCTGGCATTTTATGAGCTTGGTAGGGTTGATGTCTAGCTCATATTCTTGTATCTTAGTTATCCACCTACCCCGTTTTCCTTTGTTGTCTCCTTGCTATAGGATGTCCTTGACTAATGTCATTGGGACAAACGCTGTGATTTCTGATTGTAGCACATACATACAAAATTCCTTCAAAGCCTTGACTAGTGAGGAAGGCAATGGGTTGTTCATAACCATCTTTATTTTTCTGTAGTAGCACTGTGGCAATAATATGTGGAGAGGCGAAAGAAAATATGTATAGAGACACTGAATAGTCAGGGCTAACCAGTATTGGGGCTTCAACTAAAGTCTCTTTAATTCTAATGAAAGAATATGGGGGGGCAGGGCTCCACTTGACTTTATTTTTCCTTCTTAAGCATGCCCATAATACCCTTGACAATTTCTGCATAATTGGGTATGAACCTCCTCAATAAATTTATTCTCCCCAAAAAGGCTTGGAACTCTTTCTTATTCATCGGTAGAGGAATATGGCTTATGGCTTCCACTCATTTAGGATTGATCTTCACACCTTCCTATGCTACTATGTCTCCTAGTAGCTTCCCCTCACTCAGGGCGAACAGATATTTCTTAGGATTTAGAGAAAGACCATACCTCCTGCATTTCTAAAAGGTAAGATTGACGTGGAGGATGTGCTCTTCATCAGTCTTATAAAAGACTGTGATATCATATAGATAAACCACCACAAATTTGTCTTGCTCTCTCAAAAGTGGCCCCTGCATTAATAAGACCGAAGGGCATGTGAGCGTACATGAATGTTCCCCGCAAGGTGGTGAAAGCAATTTTCTTTTGATCTTCAGGGTGGACTACCACCTGGTTGTAACCAGAGAACCCATCTATCATGGACATTATGGCCGAGCCAACCACCTTCTGCAACATATGATCCATCTTAGGTTGCGGGTAGTTGTCTTTCAGTGACACTCTTTTTAGATTACGAAAATCTACACATAGCCTTATTTCTCTGTTCTTTTTTCGGACAGGGACTAGGTTGGCCACCCACTAGAGTACCTTAAAGGCACTATGATCTTTTCTCATAACAATTTTATCACTTATTTTTGAATGGAGGGGAGTAAGAGTGGATTTATTTGCCTGAGTTTCTTCTTGCGTGGTTTCATTCCACCCTTTAAAGGAATCTTATGTTGTATGATGTTAGTATCAAATGCTTTCAAATCTTCACAACACTAGGAAAAAAATATAGATTTTTAATAGATTTAAGTACCTTTGTATGTATTGCAAGGGTATTCCTTTCGACAACCTGATCATCTGGGGTTCCTCTATGTATCGATATTGCAATCTTATACTTAAACGTATATCTTTGGGGCCATTGGTTTGGAGACTACATCGTACTTATTAAAAATCCTTTCCAGTGGGACTAGTCTGCAAGGGATGGTATTCCCTTTTAGTTGCAAAATTTTGCGCCCAACCACTATGTCTTTCCACGAAGTGGCTTCTTGATCTACTTCTTCTTCTTCTTGATTGATGGTGGAGTGGGCAAACTCCGTAATGAATTCTGTGAATCTTTTCTCCTTCTCGTCATCCTCAAATACCTTCCAGTGCTTGATGTTATCAGGAAATGAGGGTCTGTATCTGACTTCTATGTCATACCTGAGGAGTGGATTTTGAGGGGGCCTAAAACTGCTTGCAGTTACAAAGGGAGCCAGCCATTCTATTTCCTTCCCTCAAAAGAAATTGGATATTAAAGACTAGGAAGAAATTGTCTATTAGATCCCACACTTCATTCCAGTAGGTCCTCAATCTGGGGTGTTTGGCCTGGCATTGATTTCTGATCTACCTTACTACTAACTCAAAGTCTCCATAGACCGTTAGGCATTAAATATTCATATTATTTGTCATTTGTAACCAAAGGAGCAGTGCTTCATACTCCACCAAATTGTTGGTCGCCTCAAACTCCAGTTTGAATGAGATGGGTATCAGGTTGCCCTCAAGAGATACCATTAATACCCCAACTCCATTTCCCTCTTTTGAGTTTTCCCTGTCAAAGTATAATTCCCATACTTTGTTTTCATTTGCGTGCAGGGGTTCTGACTGCCTTGTTAGATGTATTGATGTTTCCTCTAATATGGTCTCATCTTCTTCTAGGAACAGGTAGGAGAGGTCACTTTCCTTCCCATGCATTGGGGAGTTTTATGAGCCTTTGGCTTGGGTCACAATTTTTACAAAACTGGACTCTCTGTACAACCTCCTTTTCTCTCCTACCAAAGTGGGAATAGTGGCATAACTCAAATCTAACATGATAGAGCCCTCCACCTTGGAAATCCAAGATCTAGATTAGAGCATGTCAAACTGAGGGGGAATTTTTGTCGCTACTATGTCCATTACCACACTCTTCACAGGGATATGATCAAGGTTTACCACCTGATCCTTTATCATCCCCAAGCATCCGCCCCTCTTAGAGTTAAAAGGGTATAGGTCCTTGTAGGGCCTGGTGATCTACAAGCCCAGTTGTTCCATCACTGCTAATGGCATGAGGTTGTGTGAGGCTCCAAAATCCAACATGAAATTATGCAGTAAGAGGTCATGGATTATTAGGGTCATGTAGAAGGGTGCAGTAGAAGGACCAAGTTCCTCCACACACGGCCCAAAAACAACCATTGGCCTCTCCTCTTGAATACTTAAATTTTCATGGGTTGGTGCTAAGGCGGATGGATGCATGAATTGAGAGACTTGAGCTTTATAAGCAAGCTGCTTTAGAATCTCAATCATAGGGACATAGATCTTTAATCTTTCAAACTCTTTCTAAAGATTGAATGTAGGTTGGACCTTTTCTGTACCTCCTGGCTCTACTTCTCCTTCCTTACCACCGACAGTTTTTAACATATTAGGTGCCTCCTTTTCTATGTGTCCCTCAGAACTAGCTTTCCTTATTAGAGGAGACCTTTATCTTGGAGGGGTTAGGATTTAGCTTACCTTTCCCTTCATCTAGTATAGGGGGAATAAATTGGGGAGCAATTCCCTCTTGTTTTTTAGGTTCTCTCGGCCTATTCTTTGAATATCCTAGATCATACTTATGGTGTGGATGTGTTTGCATGAGATCTGCAAAATGTTTACAATAATAATCCATATCCTCCTCATTTGTTGTTACTTCTCTATCATGACTGATCTCCTAGTGAGACATGTTTTCATGTTCTTCTTCAGGGAATGCGGAATACAAGTTTCCATGCATCTCATGTGTATCCTGTAGTGCTGTTTTAATCAATCTTAATTGACCAAGACTGCAACCAATTAATTGTCAACCCAGGGTAGGTCTGTTATTTCAATGGAGTTTGCACTATTTGTGCTAATACACTACATCAAAGAGTGAAAATAGAAAACGGTAAAGAATGTCATTAAATCAATTGCAGAAACTAACATTCATGTAGAAATAAAAAATTCTCTACAATAATGGAATCCAACTTCACATTTACCAAAGAAAGGCACGCTACACACTATACTGATAACTACACCAGTTGGTCAACTACCATACTGCTAATCAAACTTGTGTAACAACATATCATAAATATGGAACTGAGGTAGATATAGTCTACAAATTATACAACGACAACAAAAAACCATACAAATCATAAAAGAAAGGAACTAGAATGTACAACTACTCTATCACTGTAGTCCCTGCTAAAGAGGAGGACCCTTCCTCCCTAACAGGGGCACATGAATGAATCATGAGATTAGTTAAGAAATAAAATTGGAAACAACAACAACATCACCACAGTGTCTCTAATATTAAGAACAATTAAAAGTTAAAGGATCAAAATAACGGTACTCTCTATGCCATCCCCCATGCCCGAGGAATTAAGTTTCTCTTATAGAAATTACATACCCAAAAATTAGGAACAAACCAGTCATGAGAATCTCATGATTCTCATGTTGATCATAAAATAGAATTTATTATAACTAGTTCCTAAATACTAATTCTATTCAAATACATTAGCTAAAATCATAATCGCTTGGATCTGTCACTTTCTAAATAGACAATTCATAACTTCCAATAGTTGTTGTGTGGAATAGCACCCATCACTTTCACAACTACGATGTAACAACACCCTATGGTAAAGTAATGGTTTGGGATGTAACATCAACATTGGACAACAAAAACCTTGTAACGACACTCGGGGTGTAACAACAATGATCTATAACGACGACACGGTGTAACAACAATGTCTGTAACAGAATCGTGGTGTAACAACAAGATCTGTAACAACACATAGAGTGTAACAACAATCTATTTAGTCCTTCTCTTAGACCAATCATCACGCTATTCATTCCATAGCGTCGTTCTTGTGGGCAACACATGAAAAAGAGGAAAGGATCCAAAAGAATTCTCCAATGCTTACCCCAGTTAGCCATAAAAAATAATATTGCATCATTATATCTAGAAAAAATGGAAAAATATGTTTTTCAAAATAAGGAAAAAGGTGGTTGACATGCAAAGTTCTTTTAGTCTGGAGGGAAAAGGGTCAAAACTAGGGAAAGAAAGTATCGGAAATAGGTACAAAAAATACATCCAACATCTTCCCCCAACTAATGTGATTGCATGTCCTCATGCAAAAACTTAGTTTCTCTTGTTATACCTTCGATGCAATTCTGTAAAATTATAAGCACCAGCAATGTCTTCATTAATAGACCTATATCCCTGAGTAGCCATCAGCTGTCACAGCCAGGAATCTTCTTCATAATCACATAAGTGGTAATGCGACTGGTACTCCTCCACCGGTAATCAAATCAAAGGATATCTGAACCTAAGCCCAATCCAGAAGGCTCCTAGTGTTTTCATCACCTAGGCATATTCCAGTACTCATGTAACATCAACCACAAAATTATGGAACCCGAAAGAATCCCCTTCTTGTAATCCAGCACTATCGGCTTCTGTGCAGTTAAGGCACCCTGTTAGTGCTTGACTTTTCATTTGTGCATAAATATTAAAGAAAAACCCCACAATCCTCTTTCTATAAGTGGTTGACTGCTCCCTAATTTCTGGGGTACTCAGGAATAATTTGAACTCATGTCTCAATTCAGCAACCATTCCCGGTTCGATGCTCTTTCCTCATTAGTTCCAGCTGACTTCAAGGCCAAGTGCAATTCGATTTGATTCCTCATAAAAGAAATGAAGGATCACAATTGAAAATCCCCCATATAAGATAAAATAGTTTCCACCATCTTTGTACTGACATATTATGTAAAAAAAACTCACAAAGTAAGCTTTGTTCATCAAAGTCACAAGGACGAAAATATTCTAGAAAAGTATGGGTAGAAGAACCCAAATATGGTATGTTTTCAAAAAATGCTTTTAATTGAAACAAATAATATTGTTCCCATAGGAACATTGGATATGATGGGGAAGGCTTCCTACATCCTAATAGGTTCAAGGCAAGCTTTCAAAGCTTTGTCTTAGCATTTGTTAGGTCCAGAACCTGCCGCTGTAATAACTGCAGTTATTCCTCTTTCTTCTTCGTAGCTTCCTTATGCTTCTTCTCTTCCTATTCTCCCGCCCATTCTTCTTGTTGTAGTGGCTACAACCACCCTCCAAAATTTTTCCTTAGCTTCATTTTGGAGCCTCCCTACCAACCATCCTTAGCAGCATGTCTTGCACTATTAAGTACATAGGCTTCAGTTGAGTTTCAGTGGCCTGCTGGACTGTGCATGTTAGCTTGTTTGTCTCCCTCCCATAGGTCGACATTCCAAAATTAGACCATTTGTTGGCTGAGAAACTCCCCCAAAAAATTGTGCAATTCTAGGGGGGAACCAACCTTCCCTCCATAAATTGCACAAATATGTTGGAAAACTTGCTGGGCTCAGAAATTGCACAATGCAGTCAAACAGGCTTCATTGAGAAAACTAAGTAATCTAGCCCAACACTGTAGCTTAGCCTAGAAATTGTGCAATTCTAGGAAGCATTCACCTACTAACGCCAAAAATTACATAATCCCTCAGAGATAGCTAGCCTATCTCAACTCAGAAACTGTGCAAATTTTCATCCCAGGCTCGCGAACTGATGCATGTGCCTTCAGGTTGATCAATCCCTTCGGGACCAAGCAAAATTGATTTGCATGCATGGGTTGCTTTTCCTGAAATAGAAAAAGGTAGCATGCAAAGGCATCCCTAGATTTGAGGGATCTATTTTTAGTAGTTGGAGGTTACATGCAAAGACGATTTTAGAAACCTCTCTCCAAGTGTCGCTTTTTCCTAGATTTGTCGCATGCGTGTCATAACCTCAATCTTGTAAAAACTTATGAACCGAACACTACGGAGTTCATTCCTCACATCGATCTTACAGCTCTGACATCCCACATCGCATCCAGGAGTTTTCACACTTTCAACTTTGTTGTTTCAGGGTAAGTCTACTTTTCATGTCTTGCACTGCATTTCTGTCATTTTTTGTGTTTCGCATTGTGTGAGTGTTGTCTGCTTGATTTCAATGAGTGCTTGCTATCATTTTGATATATGTTAGCTTGTAGAAGCACCATTTTAGTTTTGGTTTGCATCTCACTGTTGTCATATGTATGACATTGTTTTTTCATTGACAATCATCATTGTGGTGACTCACTTCACACACATGCATGCTTTCTTGTTCTCTAAACCCTACACTTACTATTTGCATGAATGAACATTCACTCTTGTTTACACTCAATTTCACCATGCATTCAGACTTCACATGTTTTCAGTCACCTATCAGCGAGACTAGGCTACCTTAGCTCGGACCTTGCCTTGCCCAGCTAGTATTGTGCATCTCTAGAAGTGAAGGATCTACTTTCCCTCAATAAATTATGCAAGTTTGGACCAACACTGACCTCCAGGCTTGCATTGGGAAATTCTTAGAGGCAGTGCCTTGTTGGCTCCAGAAACTGCGCAATGCAGTTTGTTGGTTTGCATGTCACTGCTCACTGAAATTGGGCATTGTGCAGTTTTAGTCCTCAGCAGGCCAGTCTAAAATGAGCATTGTGCAGTTCCAGCAGTCAGTCAGCCTCCTGTTGTAGCAGCTACAACCACCCTCCAAAGTTTTTACTTAGCCTCGTTTTGGAGCCTCCCTTCCAACCTTCACAACAACTTGCCTTGCTTCATCAAGTTCATAAGATTCAGTCTATCTTGCACAAAGGTAGCCTATTGGTCATAGCTTGATCCATTCCCCTCATAGGTTGTTCACCAGGACTTGGTCTAGCTACATGCTGAGCAGCTTCCCCTTGAAAATTGTGCATATCTGGAGGGAAGCCAGCCTTCCCTCCAGAAATTGCACAATCCTATCTGCCAACACTCCTAGCAAGATTTGTGCAAATTCCCCTAGCAAGGCTTCTCAACCCAGAATTTACACAAATTTGGGTAGCAGTCAGCTTCTCTACCCACAAATTGCGCAAATCTCCTGGGCAACCAACCAAGCTCCCAACCAAAAATGCACATTTTCTCCAGCAGTCGAGCAATCTCTTGCATGTGCAGCAGATTTGACCGGTTCCCTCTGGGACTGAGAAAAATAGAATTGCATGCATGGGCTTCTTCTCCCAAGGCAACATGTGAAGGCATCCCTTGTTTTGAAGATCTATGTTTAGCAGTTGGAGGTTACATGCAAGGAGCAATTCCAAAACCTCCCACCAAGTGTCACTTCCCCTAGATTCATGGCATGCACGTCACAACCTCAATGTTATCAAAACTCATAAAGCAGATGCTGCAGAGCTCATTCCTCACATCAACCTTGCAGCTCTAACATCCCACATCACATTTAGGAGTAGTCGACACATTCAACTCAACTGTTTTGGGGTAAGCCCACTTCTCATGCCTTGTGCTGCATTTCTGTCACTTTTTGTGTTTCAAATTGTGGGAGTATTGTTTGCTTGATTTATTTAAATGCTTGTTTTTGTTTACATATATACTAGCTTGTCCTAGTTCTGTTTCAGTTTTCGTTGCTATCTCACTGTTGTCGCATGCATGAAATTATTTTGCATGGACGTTTTCCCAAACGACCAAGTGCCTCACCCACATGCATGTTGATATGTTTTTTGAATCTTTCATTCATGTTTTGCATGCATTGTCAATCACTTTTGCTATCACTTAGTGTTGCCATGCATTCACTAACTTACTTCCTTTCAGTTGCCCATCGGCGAGTCAGACCAACCTTGGCCCGGGCTCTGCCTTCACCAATGTTGCATTACGCAATTTGGGGAAGGAAGGCTCACCTTCGTCTCCAGATTTGCGCATTCCTCCCTAGCACTAGCCTTTAGGAATGTTTTGTGAATTTATGGAGGACAGTGGCTACTTGGCCTAAATTTCACAAATTTATCTCTAGGCCAAGAGTCCTTCCTAGCTAGAATTTCACATTGCACAATCCCAATAGTTAGCAGCCAAACTGGACTGTGATTTGCGCAGTTCCACCAATCAGTCAGTCTCCCAGTAGCCTAGACTTTTCATTGTGTAGTCTTGGCAGTCAGACTCCCGACCTCCCAGCTTAAATTGCGCAACCTTTATGATCATGCACCCATGTATGTTGCAAGTTAGTTCTCATGTTCATTTTGGTTTTCGAATGATAGATTACTTGCCATGAGTGTTTCCATGTCTCCAGGTCTCCTAGGTGTTAATCTTCCTCTCAACAGTACAGGTAAAATGGTTTCTAGGAGTGAAGAGATGAAGACACCATTCAGATCACACTTGGGGATGCATTCGATCAAGTGTCCATGGACTTGCCTACCCACGAAGACATAAAGTTGTTCGTAGACAAGGACATCAAGATATGAAAACAACAGCATCACAGCGAGAAGCATCATGAAAAACAATTGAAGACAACATACCGAATGCAACGAATGCAAGAGGAGGGTTGTTGAAAACACGGAGGTTGAGCAAGGTTGTAAGCTCAAGCAGGCCCATTAATGATGAAAGAAACTTTGGAGACTCCGGCTATAAAGTGACAACACGACATGAAGATCGCGCGAAGGTAGAAGATGGAACAGAGAAGTAGTTGCATGTACTGAAGCAACAACTTAGGAAGAACATGAAGCCGCACAGACAGATGAATGAGTTGCAGTAGGAACAGGAATAACAGTGAGCACAACATGCACTCACGGATGAAACTATGCTCACACAAGTTAAAGATCAATCCTAGCGGCTGACATGGAGCAAACATGGTGAGCAGTGTTGTTGATCGCATGCAAGGGATTCAACATCATGCATGTCATTGAGCGTATGCATGCAATCCAACCCATTCAACATACTTGCCAAGGCAAAGATAAGAAGCAAGTCCAACTGGAGCTGAACATGTACTTCGGCAAGTTGATGCACATGACCACCAACACACACTTGAAGATCAAGACGAACACTATGCATCAGTGTGCTGCCGGTTCAACCACACCCAAGAAGAATATGCACATGTTATTAGACGAGTTGGATGAAGGGGCTGAACCAATGCACTGGTTGCAACAGAAGAAAGAGTTCGCTTCAGCAAGATGTCACCATGAGGTGCATGCACATCGTCATGGATGACCAAGCTTGGCATCAGCTCACCAACTTCATCATCACAAGCATGTTAAAGAGTTGGTCTCATGACAACAGATCGAGTGTTAGTGATGTCTTGCAAGGCTTTCTCAAGCCATCTTGTCCCACATGAGTACATTTGCAGTGTAATGTTGAGTCATATCAAGTGTAAGTCAAGTGTCAATGGTTTGATGTAACAATCATAGAGTAGGTGAAGAGTCATGAGGGTAGTTGAATTGTCACAAAGGGGAATTTCAAGTGTCACCCCACCCTTTGCTATAAATAGTACCTCATAACTCATTGTATGGGCTTTTGGTCAGCCAAGCTTCTACTAAGACTATCTTGAAGAAGGCTTATATAGTATTGTAATGCACCTTGGCTTCTCCACTGCACAGAGCTAGTACATCTCTTTGGAGGAGCAATCGGATGTGGCTGTAACATTCCACTGTTGGGGCTAGCAGGTTTACATGGATGTATTGTATGATTGTGACTTACACTTCTTTATATAATGAGAGCCAACACATTTTAATGCATATGTTGTTATTGTAGTTGGACTACTCCAGTTGCCTTAATGATATATTTTGTTTAATGTACGTACTTGTGTATGAACTGATTCACATGCAATTATATGAATATTGTTGTTAATGTTGTCATCGTCCGTGTCGACTGCTTTAGCAGAAATCAGACAAACCTTTCACATGAACCTTGCTATAACAACCGTCACGCTCATCTCTGACTGATCCGTGAGTGCTATACATGTTATCTTACCTTGTATGATGTGACTGTCGCATCCGAGTGGACTGCTCCACCGGAAGATGTGCATTTCCTTTTGTGTTGTGTGTTTTATTGAAGCCCTGAAAATCGGGTCTACAACAAGGGGGATACCCTTCTGGTCCGGACCTTGGTTAGCAGCTCCTTTTCCATTTGGTGTAGTGGGTCCAACTAGGGATAATGGGACCAATTTCCCAATCTATGTTTGTGTGTGTTGAGAATTAATATTTCTTTTCTAATAATTCCTAAGTAAAATGCTTTTATTCTAAATCTAATCTAACAACATGCAATTGTATTCTAATAAACAGAAATATCTAATTCTAAACTAGCCTGGGGTGTAATCTTTCCGTTATGCGATCTAAAATGATTTCAAATAACAATTGGTAATAAAGATCATTCAACTGCTATGAGAAAAGAATTCAATAAAGATAAACCATTTCATGTAAAAAGTTAGACGAAACAGTTGTGAAAAACATATCTCATAATAAACTACTCATATATTAAACATAAATAAATAGCTATCACCGTACAGAAGTGCCAAATGATACTCAAGCATTCACGCATTCATATATAAATAATTGAACATGAATATCACTTTAACACATAGGCAGAAATAGTTAAGAGATAAAAGTACCATTTATAACTAGTTCTACTCATGAGCTTCAAGCAATAATGATTTATCTCCTCTTAATCCAACATCCACCAAGAGTAGAAAAGTGCAGCATCAGTAGTAGATATTAAACACAGATATCAATAAATCCTATTCCATTAATTCATCAAAACCTCCTCGGAGGGTGAAAAAGTGCATGTTCTGAGGACAAGTTTTTGATAAATTTCAGGATCCTTCTCTAAATGCATGAGAAGGGTTTAAATACTACTAACTAAATCTAAAAATAATTTATTACAAAAATGTAGAATGCGGTTTAAATGACCGTCCTCATTTCAAGCAAAAATAAAGCAAAATTAAAATTAAAACTGAATCTAAAACTAAAACTAATAACTAACAACTAACTATTTGTGTATCTGTTCCTTGTAATCGCAAGCGTTTAGCATTTGCTTGAGAAGAGTTGGCTGGCTGACTTCTAACTTTAGCTGTCCTACGAAAATGGAATCAACAAGAGCTAGCACCATATTTTCGGCAGAATTGATGTTACATTTGAGAGTCATGCACTGGTTGTGTGGTTTTACCAAATACGTCCAGTAAGAATCCCAATTCAACTTAGTTAATCTTTTGATGGATTTTGCCTTGTCTTGAGCCTTCTGTCTCCAGCTTGTCTGTAGTTGCTATACATTGATGTAGTCAATGACATTATTTGTTGATGTGGCTACTTCTTCTGCCGCTTGTTTTGCTTTCTTGATCTGTGCATCCCACTTATTAAAGAGCATTTCTTTGTGGGTGTCATTGATTATTGGTGCCCTTGCCTTTTTCACTTCCTATGTTTCCTACCAAGCCAAATATTTAGTAACTCTTTTATCAATTAAATCGTAATCATGTCGCAATTCCACGACTTGATTAGTAATTATGTCGCTTGTTTCGCAATAAGAGCTCCACTGTGATATTCTTTGGCACAATGTTTCTTGTTGTTGTAGCAGTTGATCGTTTAACGAAATGGATTCTGTGATGAGTTCTGTAAGTTTAGGATCATCCTTGTGCATCTCTTGCATAACCTGTAACTGTTTTTTTCTTTCGGCCAAATTGTTCTGATATCCTATCTGCATTTGTTGAAATTCCTACTGTAATCTTTCAAGTTGTTTCTGTGCTTCGCTGTTGGTGTTGGCTTGTTGTAGCAGTTGCTAAAATACCTATATTTGATCTTCTTTTTCTTTCAATAATTGTTGTACCTTAGATTCTTTATCAATGGTCGCAGAAGCATATGCTCCTGCGATCTGAGATAATTTAGTGAGATTTTTGGTGGGATCGGTGGTAGGATCTTGCCATAGGATGTCTAATTGCTCTACATCATGAGAGAGCATGCTTTCCAATTTCCTTTTCTTTCTTTGCCTTCTCACCACAACCTTATGTTGTGGACTATAAAATACATCAAGAGGAGTATTTTACTCTATTTTGAGCATAAGTTCAGAAGATGGGATAATGGGAATATGTTCCATTTCTGGGACATTGCAGATTTTTCTTGTGACTATTTCATCTAGTGACTGTACATTACTTTCAGGTGTTTTTGTGCTCTATCCTTCAGTATGGATTAAGTCATTGAATGTCTCCCATTCTTTATCTAGGTCAGTTCTGACTGGTGGTGGCTGGACGATGAGAGGGGGAAGATTTACAGGGGGAGAGATCAAAACCTGTTGTTCTGGGCACTCCTTAGACTGGGCAGTATCTCTTACTGACCCTTCGCTTTTATTATGGTCACTTTCGGATCTCTTGGAGAGTTTTGATGTTTCTCTCCCAGATTTATATTTAGACCTGTCTGTGCCTGAACTTCCACTATGACTGATACTGGGAGTTGGTTCCCTTATGGGTTCCAAACGTAATTTATCCAAAGGGATATTAGATAACCTCCTTTCTCTGTATATTTTGAACTCTCGAAATTCTACTGGAGGGAATTGCCTTTGGGCCGAATGCAGAACTTCTTTAAGTGTACTTTTCTGTTGAAACATATCATCAAAAATATCATCTTCTTTAGACAACACTTTTATTTTGACTGCAGTAGTGAAATTCTTAACGATATCAGAAGGGTCGAACAGTCTTCCTGGAAATTTGAACAATCGTAGACATGTCATGTTGTTTACTTCTTTGAATGTATGGCCTACATAAAATAGTGAAAAGGCCCCACAGGCCACAGGAAATTGCGGCCAAATGGCCTTCTTCTTGTCCTTCAAATCTTTAGTCATACCTCCTTCTCCGCAAGTCTGATAAGAAATCTCTCGCGCCAGTAGTTTATCAAGAACATATAAAGGTAAGACATGATGGGAAGTGAGACTTTTGAATACCCTGACATATGTGAAAAGTTTTTCTCCGAACCATCTTGCGACAGGGAGCATATTGACCTATGCTTCGGGAGAAAACCTTGGAGCATATTTATCATACAACATTTTGTACAGAGGTAACATGATTCCATGACAAATCTTGTAGAAATATGAAATGAACTTGGAATCCCATAATTCCTTGTGATAAATATGAATGGGTAAGGGGTCCTGTGTAGTCCATTTCTAGCCCATTAGAGGAAACTTGGAAATATAACAGATTGCATCCATCACATAAGCAGATAAGTAGAAAGGGGGATAAATCCTCTGAGAAGTAGCTCTTTTAGACTGGTAATTTAAAAAGGTTGTGGCTAAATTGTCGGACAATATCTTAGCCCAGTCCACAATAGTAGCATTAGTGGCGGCATCCAATAATGGTAGCCATTCAGATGAAAACTTGTTAATGTTTGGATTTCCAAAAAGTCTACAGAACATAGCAGCGGCAAAGCAATATGGGGAGGTGAGAGAACCAGTACTGTACATACCGTGCTT
>APFE031186279.1:6889-33658 GCA_000404065.3 Pinus taeda
AAACCCCACAATGTGTGGGGAAACCCTTTGATCAAATCTTCTTTTATCTTCAATAATTCAGCAGAGAGAAATAGTACAATAAATCTAATTCATATCAATAGTAGCAAGCCCTAGATCAGCAACATCAGCATTAGCGGCTTCATTATCAAACTAGGGCAGACGATATCTCACAAACTGATCGTCGGATTGACTTCATTCCACCACCAAAAGTTGCAGCTTCTAGAGGAGGTTCAGATGAACCTACAGCGCAGTTTAGATGAGATCTTCTAGGCCACGCAGGTCAATCTTTACTTCTGCAGTTGCAGCTTCAGTTTTAGCAGTTTCCGGCTTCAAACTAGGGCAGTCAATATCTTGCAAACCGTTCGTCGGATTGACTTCATTCCACCACCAAAATTTGGGGCTTTAAGAGGAGGTTCAGATGAACCTATAGCGCAATTCCAAAGAGGAGATCTTGTAGGCCACGCAGGTCAATCTTTGGATCTGCAGTTGCAACTTCAGGTTCAACAGTTTCCGGCTTCACATGTGTGAGAGAGAGACCCATTTATGTGCAGTAGAGAAGAGACTCATTTCTGCGCAGTAGAGAGAGAGAGAGATGTGATGAGAAGTGCGAGTGCAAATGAGGAAAAGTCCTCTTATATTTATACACAACGTTGGTGTTTGAATAGATGCGACTGTTGGGCTTCTGAGCCTACATGAGTTGTAGGTTGGCTTGATAATAATTCCATAATCAAAATAAATTCATATCTCCATGAATACTTATCGGAATCGGATGATCTTTATATCAATCCTACACCTCTCAACGAGAGGAATCTAATAGAAATATTATCAGCCATGAATAAGATGACCCACATGAAGTTTTGCCATGGTTGCCAATTTTAACAAAATAGGTCCCATGCAGCGAGAGAGCATCTAGGAGTTCCCAGCTTATTGTAGAGCGCTTGGGCACTCCCCAAAAGGCTAGGAGTTTTGCAGCCTCTTGGCCATGGGAAATAGGCAAGGAGCAATTCAAGTTGGCACATGGAGCCCTTGGATCATTCTAGATGCTCTAGAAATTGCTCTTGGGAACTTTGGAACATTTCATTCCAGCTCTTGAGTTCTAGGAAATGGAGGAACCTCGGACATGGGTCCTACTGCCATTAAGAACAATTTCTTATTTAGTAGTCAATATGGAACTATTGACAATATACCTTCATCAAATCAAATATATATAATGGGGTTTGGATTCTGGAATACCTCAATAACAACATTCCCCCCTTATGCATCCCAAAAATAATAATAATAATAATAGAAAAAAAACATGGTGAAACCCTGTAATAGAGAGGAATGAATGAAACCCAGGGATTGAGACCCCAATAGAGGAAGTATAAGCATGGCATCTGATTGTCAATCCCAGGTCGATAACTAAAGCTTATGATAATGCATATGATGCAATAAAGAATAAAATAACTAATTAAAAAATAGGTGTTCTCTCAAGACATAATCACAATTATAGAAAAATAGAATAAGAAAGTGATACCTTTGATAAAACATCCTTCAAAGGGATAAAGATGCCTAAATGTTCTATCCTTTGACAAAGATGCCAAAATTGAATTCTCTATGCCAGTCCATAGATCTTTTGCAATACCCAAAATCATGGGTCACAGGACATAGCTTTCACTTCACATGCCAAAGTTATGGCTTTTTAAAACTACGATCTTGAAACCCCAATGACTTCAAGATTTCTTCAGAAACTGAAATTTGTAACTATAGGAAAATGGTGAACAATTTTTGGGAAGTCCTATGTGTAGAATGTATAACAATGCACCCAAATCTGGGATATTTATATGAGTAAAGTCTATTTTTTTTGTTAAATATGTTATAACTCAGCCCACTTGTGCCTGTTCAAGTGCATGAGTGGGTCCACTAATATGGCCTAATGATGGTGGGTATGGCTTCAGGGATTGAGTCGGTTTGTTTCTTTAGTGATTTTGGGCTGTAACAAAAGAAACAGCATTTAAGTTGGTGCCAGGTGTTGGTAATGATTTGACTATAGCTTTTATTTCCTTTTGGCTTCATGTTATCACGTCATGAAACAATGCATGTTTTGTCATGTTTCATCCATTTTACTGTGTGACTACCAATTAGAAAGCACCGCATAGTCCATTAACCTGTAGATATATGCTGTGGTTAATTGAAGGTATATCTGTACGTCACATGCCATCAATCTTGTATGACTAGCCTTGGATAATTTCAGTACTAAAGCTCAAAATTTGACTGCTTTAGCATATGATTATCTCCAACTCAAAATGCATGTATTTTCTAAAGTGAATTTTCAGAGTAATTTTGTATTCCTATTGTCCAAGCATCCAAATTTAAGATTAATCAATGCAGTTTTTTCCGGTGATTTTGGCATTTTTATCTGCACTATCTTCTCTCAAATAACTCATGTTAGTTATTGTATAAATCTGCATTTGTGTCTTGTGTATTCAGCGGCACTTATTGAAGAGCACATATGAGCAGTTGGTTGAGATGGGGAGAACTCCACATGCCTTGTTGTACAAAGAATTGATCTGTCAAAACTTACTGGCAGGAGATTATGCTACAACTTTTGCATATATAAAAAGCATGGCACGTGCACAATTGAATATAAGAAAAAGTGAATGGATAGACTACTTTGAGAAAAATGATTATCTTATTAGCCAGGAAAACCTGCAAGGGTTATTAAATGAAGTGAATAATTTTGGAGGTGGAAATGATCGGACTAGTCTCATTTTCAAAAATTTTATGAACTCTCTTCAACTATTGAACGAGCAATGTACACAAGCGGACACTAGAAACAATGTAACCGTTGCTATGACAAATTAATTCTCAAGTTCAATGTTGTAGAGACAAGATCTCAGGTGATTCCTTATCAGTTGATCTCTCATGTACCTTTTGAAGGTGTAGCTGCAATACATAAGCTACATACTTAACATGGCACTAATTAGTAGGATATTTAGGGACGTTAAGTTGCAATATACATGTATCATTCTGCAACTTCATTTGCATCCTGAGATACTAACGGAGTAGGGAAATCTAGGAAAAAAAGAGTATTGTATAATGCTAGATTTTTAAAGAGCTTCACTTTCAGAGTCTGAACCTCTGTTGTAGAATATTATCCATTTCCATTTTTTGTATCTCAAAGTACAACTACAAGCAGTTTTATTCAATCGAAGGAAAAAAATTATCCAGGGATGTGGAGATAGAATCAGTTTGTTCAGAATTAAGCAAGTATCATGCATGTTGAAGCAATTTAACTTGCATGTGGGAATATGGCATGTTTATTGGTGTACGTTTAATAGCCTTTCCTGGGCTCTAATCATTTCATCAACTATACCTTCCTGTATTTCATTCTTTATGCAAGGTTTCACAAATTTAATGCCAGTGTCAGAAAGAATTTGAGGTGAAAGTAGTGGGCTAGCTGCATTTTCTCTCCCTATCATCATATTTATATTTACAACGACGTTGTAAGCAGTTTTAATCTTAGATAATGAAATCATAATGACACAGTATTACAACTTTAAAAGATCTTCAGGAATTATATATTAAAGTGTGCCTACAAAAGTCATTTGCACGTTATTCAATTAAATTTGCTAATACAGTAATCAATGCCAATATTATCAACTAATAAAGTTTTGATTTTGTTTTGGAATTGATTCTTAGAAATAAGCTTTGAAGGGGCTACACTACATAGTATAAACATCCTTCAGTTTAGGTGCTAGGTTCTGAGGATTGTCTATTCTGCCAAATTCGTCTAAGACTTTCCCTTGGCCTTAGCCCTTTGTATAGCTGTGGGCCATTCAGGAGGATAGACCATAATGAGAATGGAACCCTGGTTGGCAGCTTCATACACCAGTAAACCAAAGCCTTGTTGGCATTGAATGTAATTCTTGCTAATAGATTAGTTTATTTTTAACAGCATGATTATCAAATCCAAAGGATTCATATGCAATATTCCTAGTTCAAACGAGGGATTGTTGTCTTTCTAAATAAAACTAATATGATACCTAAAGCCCCTCAATAAAGATGTAGATCATTGCTTTAGACGAGGATTCTTTCTTTGCAAACTTGGTTGCTTTGTATATCTTTACCTCTAATTTTGTTCTTAGTTCCACTCCATAATGGTTTACAGATTACGGTTATATTTTTGTTTGATGAGTAAAACATTGACTTGGCTATCTGAGCACATTGGTGGAGAGGCATCATTCTTCTAAATTTCCTAGATGAGGGTCATGCATGCTAAAAGACGGTCCCCTTTTCCTTTTCTCCCTTTTCTAACGTTGGTGGAGACTCAAACAATGTTAATTGCATTGAATTTTCTAGATTGGACAAAGGGCTTGGTTCTTGTTATTGCAAAAATCTAGCACCTTAATGCAAATCCTTGCTAAGCAACCTATATTGAGAGCAACAAGAAGTCGCCATTGTCACCTCAACAGTAACTCCTCACATTTTAGTGACAGATATAGTCCACCACAAGGGAGGCTACCATAGTAGATTTTAGGGATCAAGTAACCCAAGTAGACTTACGCTAAATGCCCCCTAAGGTTCTACAACAAGATTTCACCCAAGGATAGGTATGCAATAATTATGGTTTTGGGTGAGTTAAGGTATAATTCCAAGAGAGTGAGTTCAAGGGTTCGTATGGCTTAGTCTAGAGGCTTAGGTCAACCAATAAAGGCTCAACTAAGTTTCCATACACATACAATCAAACAATTATACTTTCCTATCATAAACTAGGATTTAAAATTAAAAATGATAGCATGCAAAAATCTTATGGTAACAACAAAAATAAAACATGTGATCTATGATAAAGAAGTGTATATTTGGGCTTATTGAGTAGTTAACAAGGAGAGCAATTACAACAATTTTCTATGGTATGAAACACATATAACATCACAACGAGCCCTAATTTGTTGCTGAAACATGCATTTAAAATGAGATTTTTACTTTTCCAAATGAATGCACACAAGTCCTAACCCTAGGACAATAATCCAAGGCAAATAATATTGAAATTAAATTATTTTTTTATAACCTAACCCTAATTTACCCTAGAAAAAGTAAAATATAAATATTTAAGGTTGTACGAAAATGGATTTGCACTGGAGAAAATGTAAGTGTCTTTCTTAATCAAGGGAAAATTTGGTCTAGGAGTAAAAATCTTCAAAAGAAAGAAATGGATGTGGATTCAAAGAAATTGAGGAAGACAAACTTGTGTCCCTCAACTATTTAACTTTAGCATCTTATCTTCCTTGGAGATTGAAAGGGAGAGAGCTAAACTTAGGCCACTTCAAGAATAACTTGATGAAAATCTTGTGCGGGGAGATTTTAGGGCCATAAAACAACAACAAAACTTTGGTGAAAATTTCATTAAATCCTAATTCATCAACAAGAACAAGATGGAATAAGATAACTCACATGAAATTAGCACATATCATCAAAGATTCATCAATAATCATCCAAGAAAGAAATCCATCAAATAAAAATCTGCCATAAGAATTTTACAACACTAATGCTCCATAGCACGAGAGAGAAAAGACAAGTAATATTGTGAATTTATCTCCAAGTGTGACAATGAATAAATGAGAGGAATTGACCTACTTACACTAGCCTAGGTAAGTCAATTTCCTCAATTTGGATTTAAGGATCTCTAAAATACATAGTCCATGATACAAGTCACTAAGTCAACCTGCAAAATAGCTTAAATTACATTATAACATGAAATTATGCTTAAAAATAGCCCAAATGTGTGAGCAAAATGCCCTCCAAGGGTAATGTCATCCTAAAAAATGTGTCTCTTCGTGAAAAGTGAAACAAAGGTCTCCAAGAGGTGCATCTCATGCCAAATACTATGTGTCTTTGTCATCATCAAATACCCTCAAAAATAGGGCAATGTTAGTGTAGGGACATCTTATTATCTCTGGGGTACATCTTCTCTCTATTGAAGGAAATGTAACTAGGTTTGGTCTTCAAAAATGTACTTTTGATATTTATATTTATTCAAGAAAAGAAATATTATTTTTATAATATATGTCAATGAGTTTCTTGCTCATTGACATAGGTCTAGCACAAGTTAAAGTGTTATAGGTGAGTCAAATAGTCAAAAGAAAATATTGAAGACATTAAGGGCATGTTGCATCATGTATATGTTTGTATAGCAGTCAAAGAACTCTCCTCCAAGCAAAGTCAAGTCTCCTCCAAAGCAAAGGCACCATCAAAGGGTCTCCTCCAAACATGTGACACCACCAAAGAAGTCATTTGAAGTAAGACAACAAGTCAGCCTTCTAGTCGACCTAAAGGGAGGGACAACCCTCTATATATAGAGGTTGTCCACTCCACTATAACGCCATTCATCTCTCTGAAATCAGTGAAGTGAAGGGACTAAAAGAAGGTGAAAAAGAGAGAAGGAAAAAGGTCTCCAAGTGTAGCGAGGAAGAAGGGTACATAACTGAGTTTAAGGGGACCATTTCTAGGGCAGTTGCAGTCACACGTGCGAGGAAAGGGAAGGTTTCCTGCGGTCATAACAACAGTATTATATGAGCACCACCTCTCACATTGTTTGGTCTAGAAATATAGTCCTAAGGGGCCACCCACTCAGGCGAAGGACCAAGGAAGAAAAGTGAAGGTAATAGGGTTATTCTAAACCTATTATAGTCATACATGGGAGGAGAAGGAGGTTGTCTTTGTTGTCATAACAACCCTCCCATGACAGTCATAAAAAGTTCGTTCGTTGGTGAAGAGAAGGAAGGGATCATCATAAGGGAAGGGTCTCATCAAAGGTATGTCTTCTAGAACAAGTATAACAAGACTTATCAAATAGTTGAAAGAAGAACGAAGTACCAGAAGAAGGAAGACGAAGTGCTAGGGAATGAAGTGTTGAAAGGAGGAAGGACTTGACTTGTGCTTGGAGGATATTCTTGTCAAGGGTCTAGGGTTTGGCATTGATCAATAAGAAGCTTCAATAAGAGAAACTTACTAAAGGGTTTTCCTCACAAGAGAAGAGAGGTTTTGGCCCTGGCAGACAACCAACATCTTGTGTTCTTGTTCTTACGTTTTTGGTAGCAGTTTGATGAAGTACACACACATGCATTAATAAGAAGAAGAAAAAGATTAAGCTAACAAGAAAAAGTAAAAAGACTCCGCAAATTGTTATAAAGTCAAGAAGAATCACGATACACTTCATTTCCCTAGATTCTTCAACACTTTGAAGATAACATCCTGCCTCTAATAGACGACATCCAAGGTCCTAGAGGTACATGGGGATGTTATCAATGGTATGAGGTCATCCTAAGGTCAATGCTCCTCAATAACTTCCCAACGTCCTCTGTCAAATTGTATTGAATCGTTATCAAATGGGTTGGACATCCTCTATGTTGGAGAAGCATCAATCAAGCCCTCGAGGTATAGAAAATGTATCTGGGAGAAAAATATCTAACACATACTCAAAGAAATCACGTGAGATCCATCATCATGAGTGCAAGAACCATAAGAGTATCAGAGTGGGCCATATTCAATGTTAAAGGCATAAAAACACTTCACATGAGAAATTGTCTTCCTAGCTTATGATTTATACTCAAGTTATTATGATTGAGTATTGGAGGGCTATTACGTGGCCCTATTAGGTGCTTCCAACCGTAAGTGGATGAATAGTTGCTAGGTTAACCTTTCAAAAGTAGGTGTAAGTGATGGGTGAAATGGAATGGGATATACTTCATGATTGGAGTTATAGTATCATGCTAGGTTATATCAAACAATTGTCCATGAGCACCTTTGTGGAGGGGGTGCCTTTCTTACCTTTGTTTTTCTAAGCCCCCAGTACTTTCCTTTTCCTTTTTTCATAGCTTGTTTGATAAGCTTCATTAATCATCATGTAATAATAAGAACACATTTCATGTTCGTAGAGAGTTCCTTTTACTTTGATATGTGTGATATGCATGAATTCTCTTAGGGATGAGTGGTTATATAAGAAGGGGTAGATCTTAGGTGTTATGACCCCAAGTGAGGCCATATATGGGATTAAATGTACATGTAATATGTAAATGTACATCATAGGGTTGGCTTAGTGATGAAGGGACCACAAGGGCAATGTGTATATAGGTATATACAGATATCATATAGCCATTATTGAGGACATGGAATTGGATGTACGTGGAGGATTTTTTCATACTCTTTAAGGAGTTATTGTGTAATTTATCTCTATTATCTAAATTGGAGTTTTTCTTCATGCTCACATTATTGTACATGGTGTGTATTTTGGGTTTTTTAATGTATTTGGATCATAACATTTGGTATTAGATCAATATTTATCATGGGTTTGATGGGTCCTTTGGGATCTAGGAAATTGACGCTTCTAGATGCACCTGCAAGTAGGTTGGTTGGTAACGTGTTTCCGTCATGATTGATTAACTTGAATAGGCGTAAGCAAAAGCTTTCTTTTGGAATTACAGTCGAGGAACAGGATGCAAAAGTGTTTGAAGGTCTGGCGCTGAGGGGAGTAGTGTTTAGTGGTTTGGTTGATGGATCGAAACTCTCCCAAGCTTCAAATGGGCGACAAATTAGCGTTTTAGCCCCTTACAGCCCACAGAAGTAGTTTGTGCTTCGGTTTCCTACGATTTCTCTTGCAGTGGAGGAGGGCTCTCACACCTTTGCAATGTATGAGGTTCAATAGGGCAAGCAGTTGATTATTGAAGGGGGTTTTCCTATTATGAACTACGAAGAAGAAAACTTTGGGCAGGTCGTTAATCTCAATGGCTACAATTTGGCATCTAGAGAGGGGAATTGATGCTCTTTGTGCTTGTTAGGTCCCTATAATACTAGTGTAGTCCCTTGATTGTTTTTATTAGTGTAGCCCCTTTATTGTTATTTTTGTGCCCATGTAGCCCCTATATTGTTATGTTTGTGCCCCATAGAAGCCCACTATTGTTAGTGTTGTTCCCTTACATTATCTCTGTTATGTAGACTCTAATTATATCGTGACCTCCTAGACTCCTATATATACCAAGGAAGTCTTGTTATTTGTATCATCCTAGAATTGTTCATTTATGTGATGTAAAGGAGGTTGTCTCTACGAAGAGGCTAATTTTCAAGTCGTTGATCTATTGTTTCTAATGTTTTGTGATCTAGTTGCATAACATTTGGTATCTGAGCTTTGGATTTTAGGGTTTCACTGCTTCAAACAGGTCATCTTAGAATTTTCGCTATAACATTTTTTCTGCAAGGCTTCAGAAGCTGAAATTTCAACCACGTGGAGCTGAAATCTTGGTGAACTTCATGTAAAATTTTCATATCTTGGTTCATTATAGTTTCTGAGATATGGTCTAAAGAAGTTAGGGTTTTTTGCATGCTCTAGAATTCAATCTCAAACAAGAGACCTAGGGAAAATCGTCATAAGTTTCTCTATGAGCATCAGATTTGAATTTTGTAAAAAGGTGACTAAAAGTGCATGCATTAAAGTTTTCGTGTATCATTTTCAGGGTCGAAAGTTGAAACAGTGGCACATGGAATTCTACACGATTTCGCTCTACTGAATCAGTGGATAACTAGCTCATCATGGGAGATTGGGCATAACTTTATCTAGAGGAATCGAATCTCAGTATGACTTGTGGCATTGGAAATAAAACTCAGAGGGCTACCATAGGACGAAATTTTAGATCTTGGAGAGCCTAAATTACAGAGATACAATCATTTAAATATCAAGCTCCTAAAAGCAAGAAAAAGTCGTGTGCTTTCTTTTTTTAATTTCATAACTTTTGTTTGAAAAATCAGTTTGAAGTAATTCCAAGGGCATATTGAAGCATAGATATCAGTGTTTGGTTCTAAAATTCCTCCCAAACAAAAGAATTCTACATCCATTAAGCCCTCAGAAAGCTCTACTATGATGCATGAAGAGGTAGAATTGCAACATGATATATCAAAATTACAAGATCAAGTGCAACAAATTTCGCTCTCACAAAGATCAACCATAGATGAACTAAAAGGGAACATGGATGGTTTAAAATCATAAATAAAAGGTGACATGGATGGTTTAATAGAAAACATGGAAGGTTTGACAAACTTGCTACAAGAAATACTTCCTAATGGTGACAAGGTATTTTATGAAACTCATGATGAGAACAAACAGAATGTTAATCATGATTTTAGAGACTCTAATTTTGGGTTGAAGACCAACCACATTCCAAAGATCGATATGAGCAGGTTTGATGGCAAGGATCTGGTAACATAGATACTACATATGGAGTAATATTTTGATCTACATTATGTGCAACATTCACAAACGGTACGCATTTCATCTTTATATTTAAAACTTTATCATTTTGTATGGTATTGATGGCTTTGTTCTCGTAAACCACTTGTCACTTGGTCAAATTTTATGGAGGAAATGATAGCACATTATGAGGATACAAAGAGCAACACCTTTTCTAGCCAATTAATAAATCTCAAACAAAATAGTTCAATGGTGAAGCACATTGAGGACTTCCAATAAATTGAATATCAGGGCAATTGATATTCCAGAGGAGCACAGGATTGATGTCTTCATAGGGACTCTAAAGGATAACATCTAACACGATGTTCGCCTTTGGGAACCTAATTCTTTGGAGACAGCATTTAGGGTGGCAAGAAAAATTGTGGCAACAAGGAAGTATACCAGTCACAATTATAAAGATGGAAGTGTTGTTGCTCCCCCACAACCTACAAGGTTGACACCACAACAACTGGGGTAAAAAAGAGCAAAAAGGCTCTGTTACAGTTATGATAACAAATACACTAAAGGTCATAAATGCGCTGAGAATAAATTATTTTACATAGATTGTGAAGAGGAGGAATAAAATGAAAAAGAAACATCAAAAGAAGCGGATAAAAACCAAGAACCAACCCTAGAAAAAGAAGAAATGAATCTGACAATATCTTGTAATGCATTAGCGAGAAGTACTACTCCTGAAACTCTCAAGATAGAAGAATATATCAAGAAGAAAAAGGTAATAGCGATGATTGATTCAAGTAGTACCCATAATTTTATTCATTGTTAGATATCCAAGGAATTGAATTGTTTTCTATATCCAGCACCAAAGTGTTAAGTGATGGTTGCAAATGGAGGAACTATAAATTGCTCTGGAAAGTGTCATAATATCAAGCTAACCATGGGCGAATATGTATTGAATAGTCCAATGTTTTCAATTCCAATTTGTGGTGTTGATGTTGTACTAGAAGTCTAATGGTTACAATCTTTGGGGATGATAGCTTTTAATCTTCAAGAACTTCTCTTGAACGTTTTATGGGAAGGAAAAGAAATTGAATTAAGGGATATCGCAGTGAAGCTAGGGAATATAATCAACTCTAATGGCATGACAAACCTTTTGAAGAAAAAACAATGAGGTGTAATTGCATAATTATGCTCCATTTCTCCATATCTACAAAAAGCCTTGGACCATCATTCCAAGGTATTTGAGACCCCTGAACTTCCCACCTATTCGTGATTATGATGATGCTATTCACATGATTCCAAGAAGTGTTCCTTCAAACATCAGACCTTACAGATATCCCTAGGCCCAAAAGAGTGGAATTGAACGTATGGTTGCAAAAATGCTAGAGTCTAGTATAATTCAACCTACCCAAAGTTCTTTCTTTGCTCTAGAAGTATTGGTGCACAAGAAGGATGGATCATGGCGTTTGTGTCCATATTATAGGGAACTCAACAAGATCACTATTAAAGATAAATTTTCCATTCCTATCATTGATGAATTGTTGGATGAATTACATGGAGCAATTTACTTCACCAAGTTGGATCATCATCCAAGATATCATCAAATTAGAATGAAGACTGAAGACATTCCAAAAACAACATTTAGAATTCATAAGGATCATTATGAATTTTTGGTCATGTCTTTTGGCGTTACTAATGCACCTTCCACTTTTCAAGGTTTGATGAATTCTATTTTCAAGCCCGCCGTTAGAAAATTTGTGTTAGCATTTTTGGATGCTATACTAATCTACAACAACTCTTGGAAGGATCATGTTCAACATATTGACAGGGTGCTCAAACTATTGGAGGAGAAACAATTATATGCAAAAACCTCCAAATGTTTCTTTAGCGTACAGTATGTGGAATATTTGGGTCATATTGTATCTCATGAGGGTGTTAAGGTAGACCCTAACAAAATTAAAGTCATTAAAGAATGGAAAATCCCCACAACCCTAAAGCATCTTCAATGATTTCTTGGGTTGACAAGGTATTATCGCAAGTTTGTTAAAAATTATGGGAGAATAGCAGTGGCTCTAACAACATTACTAAAGAAAGATGCATTTTCTTGGACTCTGGAAGCAACTAAGGCCTTTGAACATCTTAAAGAGGCAATGTGCCAAGCACCAGTCTTGGTTAAACCAGAATTCTCAAAAACCTTTATTGTGGAATGTGATGCCTCAAGAAATGGATTTGGTGTTGTTTTAATCCAAGAAGGAAGACCCATTACTTTTGAAAGTCGTCCAATTAAGGGAAAGTATTTACACAAACCTACTTATGAGAAGGAAATGTTGGAAATATTACATGCACTAAAGCAGTGGCGACCTTACCCAATGGGAAGACACTTCAAGGTAAAAACAGATCATGATAGTCTTAAATACTTTTTGGAACAAGATTATCTTCAGAAGAGCAGCAAAACTGGGTCACAGAGATGTTGGGTTATGACTTTGAAATCATCTATAAAAATGGGAAGCAAAATGTTGTTGGAGATGCACTCTCAAGAAATGATGAGGATGTCGAAAAATTGCTCTATGCCATTTGTATTGTCCAACATGATTGGATGAATGGAAGAATGGCGAAGAGTTGTGGACACTCATTCAAAAGTTGTAGCAATATCCCAATACATCTGATACATTTATTTGGAAATATGATTCATTATGGTACAAAAATCACTTATATCTATGTAAGAATTCTCAACTCAAACAAAAGATTCTTTTGGAATTGCACACCTCCCCCTTAGGATGGCACTCAGTTTTTAAAAACTTAACACAAGGTCAAGAAGGATTTTTTTGGGGATGCTTTTAAATCTTATATTCAAAAGTTTGTTGCAGAAGGTTTGGTTTTCCAATAAAATAAAGTTGAGACAATTAAGACCTCGAGTTTGTTATAACCTTTAGCCATTCCCAGTTAGTGTTGGGAGGAGGTCTCAATGGATTTTATTATAGCTTTACCAAAGTCTGAAGGAAGGAGTGTCATCATGGTGGTAGTTGATAGACTTACCAAGTATGCACACTTGTGTGCAGTATCTCATCATTTTAATGTTAATTTATGCAACTAGGGTCAAATTCCACCTTGGAAAGTTCATATGAAGAATATGATGATTGTTTTGAATTCCTCTTTTCGAAATGACCAAAATCGACCTAAAGATCACTTCATTTGGACAAGAAAAAATTGGTTTTTGAATTTATGTGCCCACTCATGTACATTAGGATAGGTCCATTTCACATACATGGACAATTGGACAAGTCGGCCTCAACATCAAATGGACCCCCATGGAAGCCTATAAATACAAGAGACCTCAAGCTCATTTCATCATCATCATGAAGCATATTTCCTTCTTCGATTGTTTGGTTCGCACAGGTCTAATAGAGGAAGCTCACGCATGATCTGAAATTACAAGTTTGAGGCTTGCATGTGTTTAAGGTTTCTGTTTTCCAGTCGCATGCTTGCCATAGTTCAGATCCGACTGCGGTTGCATGCTCGCAGTTCCTCAGAGAGTGATTGGGAAGCTATAGTCACTCACATAGCATCTTGAAGGGTGCAACTGAGGCTCTGAGATAGTTTTGGGCATATTTGACCACAGTCGCTCGCTTACAGTGCTTCAGAGAGCGACCAGAGTGTGCTCACAATGTCCCAGGGAGTGACCTGGAAGTCACAGTCTCTCATAGGATACCCTGATGAGTGAAAATGGGGTTCTGAGCTAGGGTTTGATAGTTGACCGTAGATGTCTGAAGGTTGGAAGGCTTCTCTTTGTTGTACAGTGATTCTGGAAGTTTGCTTCTAATTTTTGTTGGGTAAATATTTGTTGGATAATTATGTATTGTGCTCATTGTACTCTTTGCTTAAACATTTAATGGAAATCTAATAAGAAGAAGATTTGAAATGGTTTCCCCCCTAGAGGGTTTTTTCCCTGGTCTTTGACCAATCTGGTGTCTCTTGTGGTTGTGTTGTTGTCTCCTTTGTCATTGCATATATTGTTCTATCTTCAATTATCGTTTATGATTGGAAACATTGTTAATAATTGGATGCAATGCTAATTAAAGAATTGAATTGGGCTGAAGTAATTGAAACATCATAGAACAATCTGAAAAATTAACAGGATATCAGAGCTAAGGTGAAGGACAAGCCCAAAAGGCGACAAGCATTGAAGCCATCATCCTTGGAAAGTTAAAGGAGCTTATCTAATCAACATCAAGATGTCTACCTCTACATTCAAGGAGCATGAGAAGTTGGGTGACTCATCAAACTTTGTTGCATGGAAATTTAGGTTGGAGATCATGGCTAACAACAATGATGTGGTTGATTATATTCAAGGAAGAATGCTCGAGCCTCCAGAAAATGCTTCTGGTTCTCAACAAGAAAGGTGAGTCTGAAGCAAAGCAAATTATAGTTGATAGTTTAGAAGACCATTTACTTGCATATGTTGGGAATTTAAGGAAGTCCAAAGATATGTATGATAAGATAGTTGGGATGTGTGAAATCAACAATTTGAATGAGGTCATCACTTTGAAAGATCAACTCAAAGACACCAATATGAAAAAAGGAGAAGTTGTACAATTCTATATCATGAAGATATCTCGCCTTATATATCAATTGCAGAGTGTTGGATAATTTGTGCTTGACAGGGAATTAGTGATTATGACTCTTAGAGGTCTCCCTCCCATTTGGGAAACCTTCATTACTACTATCAGCAACAACAATGTCCCTTTGTCATTTGATGAAATTGTTGGAAAGCTTACACAAGAATAATCAAGGATAATACAAAGGGGAAGGATTCATAAACATGAATAAGGGGAGCTCGCTACATATATCACTCATGACAAAAAGAAGGAAAAGGAGGTCCATCAGGAAAGCCTCCTCCTCAAAATGCAAAAAGAAAAAATGATAGAACATCATCTCTTATTGAATTCTATAATTGTCAAAATAAGGGTCATTATGCACAAGATTGTCCCGAGAAGAACAAAGGGTCATGTTACAACACTAAAAGAAACAAAAACAAATAAAATAATCAAAGAATAAAAGATGATCAAAGAAATGACCGTGATAAAAGATATGAAAGAAGAAGAAGAGATATCTCAAGCGAATGTGAAGAAGATCGTCATTCTCAAAAGAAGTCAAGATTTTCCAGGTATGAAAGTAATGTTGTAAATCAATCTGAATACATTCTCATTTTTTCCCTTACTAGTTCTTCTCCTCTAGGTTTGTGGGATAGTTGGTTGGTTGATAGTGGGGCCACTCATCATTTCTCTGGATATAAGGAAGTTCTCTTTAATCTAGTAAAGAGGGAGACTAAGCTGAAGTTTATCCTTGGAGACAAATCCACTCATCCTGTGAAAGGTTATGGATCCATCAAATTTCATTTGAATTATGGGGAATCAATTTTGTTGCATGATGTTATGTATGTTTCGGGATTAAAGAAGAATTTGGTATATATATCTGCTTTGGAAGATAAAGGGATGAGGGTTGCCTTCATCAAGGGAAAAGTTTTGTCATGGTATGTCGGTTCACCTATGAGAGATGCATTCACCTTAGGATCAAGATTTGAAGGACTCTATAGAGTCACTGGAAGATCACTTCTAGCATTGGTTCATAACACTAATCATCTAAGCGAGTTATGGCACTGAAGATTGGTTCATCTACATTATGATACTCTTCCAAATTTGAAGAAAGTGGTCTCTGGTATTCCCAATATTCAAGCCCAACATGATGGAGTATGTCCAGGTTGTGCGAGTGGAAAGAAGACAAGGGGACCATTCCCCTCTAGTGAGAACAAGATAAATGATATCCTCCATCTCATTCATTATGATATATGTGGTCTGATGATTTTCTCTCTATTGGTGGGCATCTCTACTATGCCGCATTCATTGATGATTTCTCAAGAAAGACATGGATATACTATTTGAAGCACAAGGGTGAGGCCTTCGAAATGTTCAAGGAGTTCAAAGCTTTGATCGAAAATCAAATAGGGAAGAGAATCAAAGTATTTAGGTCTGACCATGGTGGATAATACCTGTCAAATGAATTCATAGCATTTTGCAAGAAAAAAGGAATCAAAAAGGAAAAAATTGTGCCATATACACCCAAACAAAATGGATTAGCAAAAAGGAAGAATAGGTCTATATTAGAACCTTCATGTGCCATGCTCCATGATCAAAAGTTGTGAAATTTCCTTTGGGGAGAAGCAATGCATGTTATTGTATATGTTCAAAACAAGGTCTTTCATCAAGCATTGGAAAATAAGACCCTCGAAGAAGTGTTCACAGGTGTCAAGCCCGACATTAGCCATATTTATATCTTTGGATGCCTAGTATATTATCATGTGCTAAAGAACAAAAGGAACAAGTTGGAGGCTACTGGAAGAAAAAGTACATTTGTCATTTATTGTGAAAATTCCTAAGCATATAGAATAGATATTCCTGGTCAAAGGAAGGTTAGTAGGGATGTAACATTTGATGAAGATGTTGCTCTTGGAAAAGAAAAATACCTTCCTCCACCTCCTCCTCCCGAGAAGAGGAATGATGATAGGGATATTCTAGATGGTCCTCCCATTCTTGAATTCAAGATTGATATTGTTGATGATCCCATGGAGCCTAGGGATCCCTTAGATCCTCCTCCAAGTGATCCTCCTACTAGGAAGAGACTACTTTGGCAATGTGACACTCTACAGGATTTTCAGAGACATGTTCTCATTCGAAGATCATTTAGAGAAAGGAAGCAGCCATGCAGGTACCAGGGATATGTTGCATCCACGAGCACTATGATTCAATTTTAACCTTCCACATTTAAATAAATCGTAAAATAACAAGTTTGGAAAGATGTTATGGTCAAGGAATATGAATCGATTATGAATAATGATGTATGGGATGTTGTATTGAGACCAAAGGGGAAATATGTGGTAACATCAAAGTGGTTATTCAAGATCAAGCATGGAATTGATGGTAGCATCGAGAAATACAAGGAAAGTTTCATGGCTCGATGATTCTCACAGAAAGAGGGAGAGGATTATGATGATATATTTGCATATATGGCTCGATACACAACCATTCGTTCGATAATAGCCCTTGTCGCAAGTCAAGGATGGACTCTTCATCAAATGCACGTAAACATTGTATTCCTCCATGGCATGTTACAAGAAGAAGTGTATGTTGAGCATCCATAAGGATTTGAAGTAGAGGATCAAAAGACACATGTTTACAGGTTGAAGAAGGCATTGTATGCTTTGAAGCAAGCCCCCAAAGCATGGTACGCCCACATAGACAGTTATTTGGTGAAGCTGACATTCACAAGTAGCAATGTTGATCCCAACCTCTACTTCAAGGTAGTCCAAGGTATGTCGTTGATTTTGGTTTTATAAGTTGAGATCTATTCTTGACAGGTAGTGAACCTCTGATGATTTATTGCAAGAGGGAGATAACCTATGAATTTAAGATGAAGGACCTTGGACTCATCCACTGCTTTCTAGTCCTTGAGGTGTGGCAAATGAGATTTTCCTTTCATAAGGAAATATGTTGTGAAGTTGTTGGAGAGATTTGGAATGACATAATGCAAGTCCATGCCCACACTGATGGAAATGAACTTCAAGAAGTTATGTGGAGAAGCTACAGGACCCGATTTGGCGAATCCATTTGAGTATAGGCAATTGATTAGGGCTATGATGTTCCTTGTGAACACCCATCTAGACATATGATATGTATTGAACACATTGAGTCAATTCATGAGCAAGCCTCTCCATGAACATTGGATCATTTCCAAACACATTTTGAGATATTTGCATGGGACGATCACACTTGATCTAAGATACTATGCACAGATGTTCGACTTCATGGATACATCGACGCTGACTAGGCAGGAAATCTTATCGACAGGAAGAGTACATTTGGATGTTGGTTTAGTCTTGAATCCACCATGATATATTAGATGAGAAGGAAGCAGAAGTTTGTGGTTTTGAGTACTGTCGAGGCATAATATATTGCTACTAGCATGGCTAGCTGCAAAGCAGTTTGGTTAAGGAAGCTCTTTGGAGAGTTATTCAAGCAGGTCATAGATACTACAGCGATATATTGCGACAACAAGAAAGGGATCCGTCTGGAAGAGAATTGTTAGTTTTGGGTAGCATCGGATGTGTTCTAGCCATGAAAATTGGTGGAGAGGCTAAGGCACATGAGTTCTAAAGAACCCAAAAATCGTTTGTGAAATTCTACACAAATTGTATTTTATTAAAATAATTAATATTTTTAATGGGGTTCCTAAGTCTAAACTTAGTAAAATTAAAGTATTAATGGGCATTAATCAAAATATGGGTGAGAATGTTCTAGAAAGCAGATCAATTCAAGTTTTAATCTTAACCATTGATTAGAGACTTAATCTCGGTCGTTGAAGTCTCAACGAGAAAAGTATAAGGAGGAGGCTTGGGGTTCATTTAGAAACACACATGGAGAGAACGAATTGATCTGGAGTTTGATTTCTAAGGTTAGGAAGCTGAGAAATTCAAACTAAGTGATCATTTTGCAATAGAGGGGTAGGGATAGTTCAGGGATACTGAGCAGAGAGGCAGAGAGCCAATAGTGGAGGAAGTACAACATCTAGAGGGATGAGTGTTGGGCCAGTCTAGGCCCACGCAGGCCTGACACAGAGCTAGAAGGGTCAACGCAGAGAAGAAGCTGCCCTCACACAGAAATTCGAAACTGTTGTGGAGCTACTGGAACAACCAGGAGAGGTTGATGCAGAGCTCTAGGAGGCAGAAGAGACAGTGTAGGGCTGACACATAGCCTCTAAGGCTGACGTAGGGCCAACGCAGAGATAGTCGGGGTTAGCCAATTCTGTTGTTGGATCAGTCGGAAACTGCCGAGTGAAGTGAGGTAATCTCACTTAGTTTTTTGCCATTATACTTTTCTTTGTCACTAGATTGTCGGGAGGGAATCTAGCATTGTATTCATAACTACTGCTTAATAATATAAAACCCTCAAAGTTTTTGCACCGTTTTTCTCACATTGGGTTTTTTTGGGGACTTTTTTGTCCAAAAACTATTGTATTCTATGTATCTTGTTCTTTGCCTCGTTTCTTGTTTCATGTAATCAAATTAAATTGGTGTAGGCTACAGAAGTAATCTACTTCAGTATTTTTCATAAAAAATAACTTGATAATGTATATTAAAATCAAGTAAGAGAAGTAAATTCAGTTTTGTTGCAGTAGGGGTTCCTTGAGTGTAGGAATGTTCACATGGTATCAGAGAATTGATTTTGAAACAGGAAGAGAAAATCTAGTACTGAGCAGAGAGGCCGATAGTTGTATTTGGTAGCAATTCGAATCCCCTTGAAGGGATTTCACAACCCTTGTTGGGAAAGCAGAGATTTTTGGAAATCTCTCTCTGAGAGAGTCGACAGAGGTACGATTTTAGGTTCGTGAGCTTGCAGAGGCAGAGGGAGTGACACAAAGCCTTAGTGCAGTGCTTGAAGGGCACAGATTTCTTCCAGGACAGAAATCCATCAGAAAATAACAAAGACACATAGAAGGGGAATTTTCTCCTTAGAGGACTTTTCTCGCCAAAAGTCTGAATTCTTCACTTGTCGGACAACAGATCAGTGTTGAGCAGTGACTAGAGGAGTTAATTCGACAAATTGGGTGAGATGGAATCACATGGGCTCAGAGATCAGGACAGATTGGAAGGAGATTCCAACTATGTCATATGGAAGACCAGAATCTTAGTTGTTTTGGAGGAGTACAATCTCGAAGCTTATGTCAACAGTGTTGTGGATGTTCTCGCGAACAATGATCAAAAGAAGAAGTACAAGGCTGAGCAAGGAAGGGCGAAAAGGTTCATACTCGATGGAGTCCAAGATCATGTGGTCTCACACTTGCAGGGAAAAGATACAGTCCGAGAAATGTGGGAAGCTTTGTCCTCATTGTATGAAGGTTCTTCCGAACAGCGGAAGATGTACTTAGAACAAAAGTTGCAGCAGACATTGATGCAGAATGGAGAAGGGGTTAACTCCTGTATTCAATGTCTTCATGACACCAGTGGGTTTCTACTCCTCAGCCAATCATGATGGTAAGGATGGCCCTGAATGGAGTCTCGGATGAATGGAAAGTCTTTTTCCAAAGCATATTGGGAAGGGAAAGATTACCTTCATGGGAAGAGATGTGGGAAACCCTTCAACAGGAGGAATTAAGGAGGGATTTGGTTAAGGTCAACCTCAATGGAAGCAGTGGGAGTGACACGAAGACCAAGGAGGAGGAGGAGAACATAGCGCTAGCATCAAGGGGACAGCAGAAGCCGAAGCGAAAGAAGGAAATTTCGAAGGTTAAATGTTTCAGATGTGGAAATATGGACCACTTTAAATCCCAATGTCCTTTGAAGCAAAAGGATAAGGATGAAACATGATCCTAAGCTCCAGCAAAAATTGATGAATATGAGTTTTCCATGAGTGCCCACACATCTCCAGGAGGGAAATGGGGCGATATTGAGCTATAGTCGGGAGGACTACATGTGGGTAGGATCCTTGAGGATTCCACCTCTTGGATCAATTCCTTGCTATGGGAGCCCGAGATTTAGCAGTAGCCAGATGGACTTAGTGTTAGATGATGCAGTGGATTGTTTGGAGAGACAGTTGTAGTAGCCTGAGACCAGAGACTGATCAACGTAGAGCAAGGTTGGCAGCAGTGCAGATGGCAGAATGTAGACGTCAGCAGCAATGCAAAAGATTCAGAGGGTCAAATGCTAATAGCAGTCAGATTCCAACATTCACATGGTATTATGTTGAACACAGTTAGTTCAGAAATTTTGGATGATTTTTCGTTGCTAAGTAGTAGCAATTGGAAAATGATGCACTGCAAAGCTAGTAGTGGCAATGTTAGCAACAGATGTAGAGGGAGTTATAGTACATATGCAGCAGTGTCAGTGGCAGTGTCATGGGCAGCAGTAGAGTAGCAACGACAGCACAGTGTTGGTGGTATCAACTATGCGAAAAGAAGATGCTTCAAAGACAGTGCAGCATGCAGTTGGACATTGTTGCTAGAGCGCATTCCTCACAAAGAGGGAGTGTTAGTTTTTGGTAGCATCGGATGTGCTCTAGCCATGAAAATTGGTGGAGAGGCTAAGGCACATGAGTTCTAAAGAATCCATAAATCATTTGGTGAAATTCCACACTGATTGTATTTTATTAAAATAATTAATATCTTTAATGGGGTTCCTAAGTCTAAACTTAGGAAAATTAAAGTATTAATGGGTATTAATTAAAATATAGGTGAGAATGTTCTAAAAAGTAGATCAAGTCAAGTTTTAATCTTAGTCATTGATTAGAGACTTAATCTCGTTCGTTGAAGTCTCAACGAGAAAAGTACAATAAGGAGGCTTGGGGTTCATTTAGAAACACATACAAAGAGACCAAATTGATCTGGAGTTTGATTTTTGGGGTTAGGAAGCTAAGAAATTCAAACTGAGTGATCATTCTACAACATATGGGTAGGGATAGTTTAGGAATACTGAGCATAGAGGCAAAGAGCCACTAGTGGAGGTAGCACAACATCTAGAGGGACAAACATTGGGTCAGTTTGGTCCCATGCAAGCCTGACAGATAGCCATAAGGGCCAGCACAAAGCAAAAGTTGCCCTCACGCGGAAATCTGAAATTGTCAAGGAGCTGCTAGAATAGCTAGGATAGGTTGACATAAAAGCTCTAGGAAGCAGAAGAGAGAGCACAGAGCTTGTAAGGCTGACGCAGTGCCTACGTGTTGAAGAATCTAGGGCAATTAGGTATAGTTTGATTCTTCTTGATTTGATAACAGTTTTTGGAGTCTTTTTACTTTTTCTTATTATCTTAATCTTCTTATTATTATTATTAATGCATGTGTGTGTACTTCATCAAACTGCTACCAAAAACATAAAAACAAGAACACAAATGTTGGCTCTCTAACATGGCCAAAACCTCTCCTTTAGAAAGGAAAACCCTTCAGTAAGTTTCTCTTATTGAAGTTTCCTATTGATCACTGCCAAACCCTAGAACCTTGACTAGGATGTCCTCCAAGCACAAGTCAAGTCCTTCCTCTTTTCTGCACTTGGTTCCCCGGCACATATACTTCCTCCTTACGGCACTTTTCTCCCCAGAACTTCGTCCTCCTTCTTTGTTTCTTATCTAGAGATAGACTTTCCTTGAGTGAGCCTTCTAGGTGAGTGTTCCTCTTCTATCCTTGACCAAACGAGATCCTTCTTGAAGTATTGTTGTAATATTGCTTAGCTGCCCTATTTTTTCCCACGTGAGGTAGGAACCCTCGAGAATTAGGGTCCTTTTCCTTCGCTAGAGAGATAGGCTCCTTCGCTAGGCTTGTCATCCCTTGTAGACTTTATTTCTCACCAAAACAATAATATTTCATGGATTTTTCTCTAGTTGTTGTAATGTTGCAGACTTACCCTCCTATTCTTCACATGTGTGACTGTTTCTAGCTCTAGAAACAACCCTCTTCACCTCAGCCTTCTTCCTCCTTTCTTCGTTTGTCTTGGAGACCCTTTAGACTAGGCTTTCCCTTGTCTATTTTGGCTTCTTCACTTCGTTGATTTCAGAGATATATGAGTGTGTTATAGTGGAGTGGACAGCCTCTATATATAGAGGATTGTCCCTCCTTTTAGGCTGACTAGAAGGCCGACTTGTTATGATTGCTTCAAATGGATTCTTATGGAGGACATTGTTGCATGGAGAGGACTTGCACTTGTCTTGGAGGTATTCCTTTGACTTTATACATAGTGTAACATGCCCTTTAAGGGTCTTATAAATATATTGACCTTTTTACTTCCTAGAAGCACTTAACCATGTGTGAACACCCAGGTGGGTATGTACCTTGAGATACAATGACTAAGGTGTCTATAAGCAATTAGTCTCACTAACATCGTGCTCTGATCTATTGAGAGATAGAGTTACCAGTCAAGGTCTTGTTGTGAAACAATGTTGGTTATTATGATGCTATAACAAATGGATTGCAAGTCTGGTTTCTCTTATGTGAATTCTTCAAGATTGAAATTAGCCAAGCACCTTGTAATGTTGTATGAATGCCTCCCTAGTTAAGAGGGAGTGTTGAAGGAAATGTAACTAGGTTCGGTCATCACAAATGTAAGTTTTACTTTTTATTCAAGAAAAGAGAAATTATATTTATGATATTTGTCAATGAGTTTTTTGCTCATTGAATTAGGTCAGTATGACCTTCTAGGACTATTCTTGTCTTGGGTTTCCAACCCTCAAAGAATATTGGTCCTCTTACCTACGCTTGTCTTGGATGCCCTACACATACTCAAAGAGTATCGGATTCCAGATGATTACCCAATCCTCCCTTTCTTTCTTCCCGAGTGAAGACAAGAATGTTGTGTCTATCTTATGTCTACATTTCCATTCACGGCCTTCATCTAGACTTATGGTTATTAGTCCTGGTCTAGGGCTGACCCATGAAATGAAAAAACACAATTGTCACTCCTTTGTAATCAGAGGTGATCCAAAACTCCCTCTTGATTAGGGACTTGTCAGAACTCCCTCTTAACTAGGGACTCGTTCATTCATCACTAACTTCTTCTTCGTGGTCCTTCAACTGCTTGATCTCCTTCCTTTCTTTGATGTCATGAAGTCTTTGTTCGAACTTCTTCTAGGTAGGGCAAGATCAATCGATCACTTTCCTTCCCAGGTTGTCATGTCATTACTTCCTTCGTAGAAAGTGGCTTTCTTGTCATAAATCAGGTTTTCTTGTCATCTGGCTACTCCTTTGTCATATGTACATGCTTTGGAATAATCTTCTCATGCATGCTTCATTCTACTTTCTTGTTTTACATGCTTCGACCTAGTAGCCCTTCCTGATTTCATCCTGATATTGCTTCAACATTAAATCATGTTTTTGTTGGATGGTTTCTTCATCATGACATCTTCGTAGAGTAGAATTAGTTATCTGCATCTTTCATATCTCCAAGGCCTTCATCAATGTCAAGGATCTTTCCTTCCTTTGTTAGAGTTGTCCTACCTTCTTGCGAGAGATATCTTCAATGGTTCTTTGTCAGATAGTGATTCTTTATGATCATGGTGTTCTTCACATGCTTGATCTCTTTCTTCATTTGCTTCTTCTTGGACAGATAGGTCAACTACCTTATTCTCCTTGTGAGAGCACTTCTTCATTGCTTGCTTCTTGGACTAGTCATCATTTCTTCTTGCTTCTTAGTCAGCAATATTATATTCTTTATGTGAGCATTTTTTTTTTTTTTTACCTTTATTGCATTGTAGTACATGCCTTCGAGCATGTCCTTAGTGAAAGAGATTCTTTCATACTTGATCATGTTATATAACTATTCCCATGACTCAATAATATACATATGATAACATTACTAAACTTTGATGCATACATACCTCATCTTGATTATCTTTTGATCATCTTAGCTTCATTTGGTTGTCCTTGGTGTGGCTCATCTTGCTTCATCTTAGCTTACCTGCACATCATCATTTTCTTGAGTCCCATGAATGGGACTTCCCAATGACACATATGCTTCTTATTTATGAATCTTCTTTTCAAGATCCCATCATAGGACCTTGAAGATCATTACCTTACAAATGTTTCTTTCCTTTTGATGATGGAGATCTTCTAAGATTCTTAATCATGATCAATTTTCTTTCATCGTGGATGAGGTCCTATTGTTAAATTGGCAACTAGGGCCAAACTCCATGTGGGTCAACTTATTTATGGAAGCTGATATTTTATTGGATCCCTCTCATCGAGAGGTTTAGGATTGATCCAAAGATCATCCGATTCCGATAAGTATTTATGGAGATATGAATTTATTTTGATTATGTAATTATTATCAAGCCGACCAGCTCTTATGTAGGCTCTAGAAGCCCAAACGTCATGTCAATTCAACCTATACATTTTTGGTATAAAGAGATGAGGATTTTTGATGTCATTTGAACAGACATTCTTGAATGATCTCCTCCTCTCCACGTCTTGGGTTTTTGGAGGAGTGAGACACCAAGAGTAATACATTGGCCTTATGGTGATGCCCTAGCCGCAGGTCAATCTATGCAGCAAACAGAGACACCTATACGTTGTCAAATGGAGATATCTCATACACTGGAATGGAAGACCTTATACGCAATTATGGAGACCCCGCCACAGTCATAAAGGCATCTTTATGCAGTAATTGAAGCTATATAACACGTTGTTCTTGAAGACTTCTTGCACGTTGTTCACAAGTCTTCTCATATGTTGTTCATGGTCAACCCTATACGTTGTTCAAGATATGTTGGTCATTGATGATACCTCTATGCAAATCATAGATAATATTCAACGCATATACAAAGACTTGTTTACACGCTGGTCATACGTTGTTCATGCAAAGATATATAAGCTACTCCTAGAAACATATATATACACAAGTAATGGTGATGGTTACACACACCACTTATATGGTGTTGGGTCCCTATAATACTAGTGATTACCCCATTAGCATTGTAGTTGTACCCCTTATTAATATTTTTGTGCCCCTATTGCCCCCATATTGTTATTACTATGCCCCATAGAATCCCTCTATTGTTATTTGTGTGGCTTTATATTATTATTGTTAGGTCGGCTAAGTTATATTGTGACTCCCTAGACTCCTATATATAGAAAGGAGGTTTTGTCATTTGTATCATCCAAGAATTGTTCATTTATGTAATGTAAAGGAGGTTTCCCCCTCAAAGAGGCTGAATTCTAAGGCGTTGATCTATCTTTGCTATATTTTCTTGAGATGGTTCATAACATTTGGTATCAGAGCTTTGAATTTTAGGGTTTCATTGCTCCAAACAGGTCATCGTGGTATTTTCGCAATAACTTTTTTCTGCAATGTTTCAGAAGCTAAAAAAAAACCCATTTGAGAAGACATCGCGGTGAATCTCAGGTCCGAATTTCAGAGCGTTTTGTGCTATATTTGCGGAGATATGATTTGAGGAAGTTGGTCTTTTTGCAGACTCCTGAATTACATTCCAAACAGGTGACCTGGGGAAATCATCATAACTTTTTCTCTGAGGATTGGATTGAAATTTCGTAAGGTGCGGAAAGAGGAAGGACCATAGTTTCTTGTATATATTTTTTAGAGCCAAAAGATGAAACAAGGACTCGTGGCGCATCGTACAAGTTCGCCCTACTGAACTAGTCCATAATCGGGTCACTGTGGGAGATTTCGCATAACTCTTCCTTGGAGAATCCAATTTGGATCAGACTAGTGGCATTGGAAAGACGACACAGAGGCTACTACAGGTCACAATTTCAGAACTGGATGATTTGAATGTACAGAGATACATCAGAGGCAATATCGAGCTCCTACAAAGTGAAAAAAGGTGTGTAGATTCTTTTAAATTTTTGCTTAAGATTGGTTTGAAATTTATTTGAAGGAATTCAAAGGGCATAGTAGAGCATTATTATCGGTAACTAATGCCCCGAGGAAAGAAAATGCAAACACCTAGTAAGGAACTTGAAAGCTCTAGCATGACTCATGAAGAAGAGGAAGAAATGCTACATGAT
>APFE031186279.1:35771-64835 GCA_000404065.3 Pinus taeda
GTTGAACATGTTGACAGGGTGCTACAACTATTGGAGGAGAAATAATTATATGCAAAAAGATCCAAATGCTTCTTTGGAGTCCAAGAGTTGGAATATCTGGGTCATATTGTATCTCATGAAGGAGTTAAGGTAGACCCTAGAAAAATTAAAGCCATTAAGGAATGGAAAATCCCCACATCCATAAATCATCTACGAGGATTTCTCGAGTTGATAGGGTATTATCGCAAGTTTGTTAAGAATTATGGAAGAATAGCAGCACCTCTAACAACATTATTGCAGAAAGATGCATTTTCATGGACTCCGGAAGCAACAAAGGCCTTTGAACATCTTAAAGAGGCAATGTCCCAAGCATTGGTCTTAGCTACATCGGACTTCACAAAAACCTTTATTGTGGAATGCAATGCTTCAGGAAATGGAATTGGTGCTATTCTAATGCAAGATGAAAGACCCATTTCTTTTGAGCTGGTTCATAACATACGGATACGTGGAAACATATATACACTATCCAGAAGACATACCCAGGCACGCAGTGAATCTGGTAGCGTGGTTACACAAGGCACGCAGTGAATCTGGTAGCATGGTTATACATGGAAACATATATACGCAGTCATGATATACGTTGACATACACAAGCACGAAGTGGATCTGGCAGCGTGGTCAAGGCACACAGTGGATCTGACAACGTGGTTATACGTGGAAATATATATATGCAGCAATTCTATATACTTGTATACGCTGTCAAACGTAGCAAATGCAGGTCATACACAGATATGGAATACGTTGCAAGCCGCAGTCTCATAGACAAGAGCCGCAGTAGGGATTGATTGCACCTAGGGTTTCGGTGCAGTGATAACCTCGATGCTAGGAGCAATGAAAAATGTCATCACAATGAAAAAGAGTCTCAGCATACCTATGATCTGAAGGATTTATCTCACATTCCTTTGTGTGAGTATTGGAGCAGGTCCGCTCTACAGGATTTATCATATTGTTTGGTACAAATGATAAAGGAATGATGTAGTCTCAGTAGCATAAAGGTTATATAATAAAGCAGTAATGAGAATCATTGTCTCAACAAATATACAGTGATAACAAAGGTATATTGCAATAGTCCACATAATGATGACTTCAATGAAGAGCTCATTGACATTATGTAATGACTGTTGTAGTGTTGAAATGAGGAGGATCTCATCAGCAATGGAAAAGAGGATTAGAGATCTGGTATATGGATCTCGGTGACATGCAGAAGTGACTTGGAGTACAGCATGATGTATGGGCAACATAGTGACGAGATCATGGGCAACATGGGCAGCATGAAGCATGATGATGCATGGGTAGCACGAAGCATGATGAGATCATGGGTAGCATGAAGCATGATGAGATCATGGGTAGCATGGGAAAAATGAAGCATGATGATTCATGAGTAGCATGAAGCATGATGAGATCATGGGCAGCATGGGCAGCATGAAGCATGATGATGAATAAGATCATGTACATAGGCAACATGATGATAATCATGATTAGTGCAGCATGCAGTGGTGCAGCAAGTGGACCAAATGCAGCACTACGATAAGTGAAGCCATCACCTTGAAAAATCAGTTGAAGCAGAATGTCTTCAACTGATCTCATCGTTATACGAAATGATCTATGCTAGATCTAGTCAAGTCAAAGTGTTGACATCTATTGTAAATGTACTATCTCTCTCTCTCTTTCTCTGTTGAACTTTGAAGAACATAAAACAAGAATTGATCAAGGGTTTCCCCACACATTGTGAGGTTTGTCCCTGGCTAGCGCCACAGCTTGTGTCCTCTTGTCTTGGCTTGTCTTCTGCGATTTATATTCATGTTCTATCTGCAGTTTACTTTATGCTGATGTGATTGCTAATATGGAAAAAGAAATTAAATAAATTGCTCTAGCATAGAACATACCAAAAATAACACCTATACTAGGTATGCTCCTTCTACATGAATATCTTGAGATATATCTACCATGATCCTATATTCTAGAAGATATCTCTAACCATGCATTTTGTTCTTATTATAAATGCTTTTTCTACATTAATATCTAGAACTCTGTGTACTACCTGCTTCTAGATTTTAGAAGATGTTTCTAGCCATTCAATATTTACATGCTCATATTCTACTCAAAACTTTGAAAGACTTGAAAATAGTTTGACTTAGTCATAGTAGAGATCCGGAGGATCTTCCTTCTTTTACTTCTTTTCTTCTTCTTTCATCTCTTGAGTTATGTGAGCTTCTTCCCTTTTTCTTTTGTTGTTGTTGTCCTTATTAAGCGTAGGACAATTCCTTTTGTAGTGTCCATATTCTTAACATCCATAGCATTGGATTTTGGACATGTCTTTGTTGTTTGTTCTTCGTGGACCAAATTTTCCAAATTTACCCTTTCTCTTCGCCATGGTAGCAAATGCTTGCTCCTTTGATCCCACATCTTCCTTTGCTTTAATTTTGGTTTCTTCTGCCTTGCATAGAGACCACATTTCACTTAGTGTGGTTGCTTCCATCTTGGCATATATGATTTATGTGAAGTTGCCCCAATCCTTAGGTAGAGCATTGAGTACTACAGTTGTCATTTCTCTGTTAGACGTGACTTCCCTAAGCTCTTGAATTTGATCCCTCATCTCAAAGATTTTCATGAAGTAGGGAGTTATTCCTTCCTTTGATATCTGCATCTTGTACAATTCATTTCTTAGAGATATAATTTCTCCGATTGTGGATATCGAGAATAGCTCTACTAGCTTATCATAAATTTCTTTTGATGTTCAAATTTGGAGACATAAGGAATGAGATATTCCTTGATAGACTCTATTAGAATCCTTTGAGCTCTTGTTGCATCCTTATTATACTTGGCTAAGGCTTGAGTTTGTTACTTAGCAGGGATAGATTCCCTTTGATATGTTCTATAAGTTCATTCTCCTTGAGAAGTAAATCAGTCCCCTTCTTCCATGCAAGAAAGTTATTAGTACCTACTAATTTGTTGCTTTCCTTGCAAAAAGACATTGATGTATATTCAGAAGGGGACATTTACTTATTTGATATATTTTGAAATGTAGTTGACTTCTTTTCCCCTTGAATTCTTGATGGCTTGCTTTCCTTGAATCTTGATGTTCCTCAAGATGTCTTCTCCAAGTGGGTTTGCTTTCTTGATGATTTGTGGCTTGATGCAGGTCCCTCTTTGATATGCTCTTCTTTGTAGGTGCCTTTATATAAGGCTCTTCTTCTAGCTACTATAGTCTCCTATGATGAATGATAGACTTTCTTGTCCTTGATGTGATAGAGACTTCTTGGCTTGATGCTACAACTTTTGTAGATGTCCTTTCTTGATGAGTGTTCTTGAGATTCCCTTTCCTTGATGTGTCACCTTAGCTCTCATTCCATGTTGAAGAATCTAGGGCAATTAGGTGTAGTGTGATTCTTCTTGACTTGATAATAGTTTGTGGAGTCTTTTTACTTTTCTTGTTAGCTTAATATTCTTCTTATTATTATTAATGCATGTGTGTGTACTTCATCAAATTGCTACCAAAAACATAAAAACAAGAACATAAATGTTGGCTCGCTGCCAGGGCCAAAACCTCTCTCTCTTAGAGAGGAAAACCCTTCTGTAAGTTTCTCTCATTAAAGCTTCCTATCAATCACTACCAAACCCTAGACCCTTGACTAGGATTTCCTCCGAGAACAATTCAATTCCTTCCTCTTTTCTGCACTTGGTTCCTCGTCACATAGACTTCCTCCTTCCGGCACTTTTCTCCCCAACACTTCATCCTCCTTATTTTTTTCTTATCTAGAGATAGCCCTTCCTTGAGTGATCCTTCTAGGTGAGATGTTCCTCTTCTATCGTTGACCAAACAAGATCCTTCTTGAACTATGGTTGTAATACTATTCAACTACCCTAGTTTTTCCCATGTGAGGTAGAAACCCTAGAGAATTAGGGTCCTTTTCCTTCACTAGAGAGATAGGCTTCTTCGCTAGGCTTGGGAGTCCTTATGGAGTTGATTTCTCACCCAAATAATAATATTTCATGGACTGTTCTCTAGCTGTTGTAATGTCACATACTTACCCCCCTCTTCTTCGCACGTGTGATTGTTTCTAGCCCTAGAAACAGTTCTCTTCACCTCGGCCTTCTTCCTCCTTCCTTCGCTTGTCTTGGAGACCCTTTAGACTAGGCTTTCCCTTGTCTTTTTCACCGTCTTCACTTCATTGATTTCATAGATATATGAGAGCCCTATAGTGGAGTGGACAACCTCTATATAGAGAGGATTGTCCCTCATTTTAAGCTGACTAGAAGACCAACTTGAGGACAGTTTGCAGGTCGACTTGTTATGCTTGCTTTAGATGGCTTCTTGTGGAGGACGTTGCTGCATGGAGAGGACTTGCACTTGTCTTGAAGGTTTTCCTTTGACCTTATACATAGTGTAACATGCCCTCTAAGGGTCTTATAAATTTATTAACCTTTTGACTTCCTAGAAGCACTTAACCATGTGCTTGACCTAATTCAATGAGAAAGAAACTCATTGACAAATATCATAAAGATAATTTCTCTTTTCTTGAATAAAAAGTCAAAATTACATTTATGAAGACCGAACCTAGTTACATTTCCTTCAAAACTCCCTCTTAACTAGGGAGGTATTCATATAACATTACAAGGTTCTTGGCTATTATCAATCTTGAAGAATTCACATAAGATAAACCGGATTTGCAATCCATCTGTTATAGCATCATAATAACCAACATTGTTTCACAGCAAGGCCTTGACTAACAACTCTATCTCTCAATAGATCAGAGCATAATGTTGGTGAGACCAATGACTTATAGACACCTTAGCCATTGTCTATCAATGTACATACCCGCCTGGGTGTTCAATGAGTATGACCTTCTAGGACTATTCTTGTTTTGGGTTCCCAACCCTCAAAGAATATTGATCCTCTTGCTTACTCTTGTCTTGGATGCCCTACACATCCTCAAAGACTATCAAATGCCATATGATTACCCAATCCTCCTATTCTTTCTTCCCAAGTGAAGACAAGAATTTTGTGTCTATCTTGTGTCAACATTTCCATTCATGGCCTTCATCTAGACTTATGGTTGTTAGTCGTGGTCTAGTTCATGACCCCTGAAATGGAAAAACACAATTGTCACTTCTTTGTAATCAAGGGTGATCCAAAACTCCCTCTTGATCAAGGACATGTCAGAGATCCCTCTTAACTAGGGACTCTTTCATTCATCAACAACTTCTTCTTCATGGGTCCTTCAACAGCTTGATCTCCTTCCTTTCTTTGATGTCATGAATTCTTTGTTCGAATTTCTTCTCGGTAGGGCACCATCCATCGATCACTTTCCTTCCTAGTTTGTCATGTGATTGCTTCCTTCGTGGAAAGTGGATTTCTTTTCATACCTCAAGTTTTCTTGTCATTTGGCTACTCCTTTGTCATATGTCCATGCTTTGGAATATTCTTCTCATGGATGCTTCGTTGTACTTGCTTGTTTTACATGCTTCGACCTAGTATCCCTTCCTGACTTCATCCCGATATTTCTTCAACATTAAATGGTGTTTTTGCTGGATGGATTCTTCATCATGACATCTTCGTAGAGTAGAATCAATTATATGCATCTTTCATATCTCCAAGGCCTTCATTGGTGTTAAGGGTCCTTCCTTCCTTTGTCAAAGTGTTAGGTCCCTATGAAGACATCAATCCTTTTGTTCTTTGGAATATCATTTACCCTTATATTAAATTTTTGGAACTCCTCAATGTGCTCTGCCATTGAACCCTTGTTTGAGATTTATCAATTGGCTAAAGAAGGTGTTATTCTTTGTATCCTCATAATGTGCTATCATTTCTTCCGTGAAAATTGACCAAGTGACAAGTGTTTTACGAGAACAAAGCCCTTTATACCATAAAAATTGATTCGGTTCTAAATATAAAGATGCCGTATGTACCTTTTGTAACAGTTGCACCTCATGTAGACCAAAATATTGCTCCATCTGTACTATCTGATTTACTGGATCCTTTCCATCAAACTTCCTCATATCACCTTTTCTTGATTTTAGGAGCTCGATATTGAAACGATTGTAACTTTGTAATTTCATATCTTTAAGTTCTAAAATTGTTGCCTATGCTGGCAATCTAAGTCCTATTTCTAACCCCGCAAGTCTGATTGCAATGGGATTCTCCAAGAAAGAGTTATGCCTAATCTCCCACGATGGCCTGCTTATATACTTTTTCAGTGGAGTGAACTTTTACAATGTGCCACGTGTCACTATTTCGACCTTAGGTTCTGAAACTGATACCCAACAAATGATAGTTCGTCTTCTTTCTGTCACTATTTACGCAATTTGAATCAGATGCTCCGAGAGATATTTATGACAATTTTTCCAAGGTTACCTATTTAGAATGTAATTCAAGAGCTTGCAAAAACTCTAACTTCCTCAGATCATATCTCTGAAAATATAGTGATACAAGATCTGAAACTCAGACCCGAGATTCATAGTGATTTCGGCTCAAATGGGCTTTTTTTCACTTCTGAAACGTCTCAAAAAAAAAGTTATAGCGAAAATTCGACGATGACTCGTTTGGAGCAGCGAAACCCTAGAATCCAAGCTTTGATACCAAATGTTATGAAACCAGCTCAAACAAAGATAGAAAACAAAGATAAACGCCTGAGAATTCAGGCTCTTCAAGGGGAAACCTCCTTTACATTACACAAATGAACAATTCTTGGATGATACAAATGATAAGACCTCTTTCATATATATAGGAGTCTAAGGGGTCATAATGTAATCAGAGTCGGTATAACAATAATAATATAAGGGCACAACAATAACAATAGTGGGCTTCTATGGGGCACAATAATAACAATATGGGGACTACGTGGGCACAAAAATATAATAAGGGGGTTGCACTAATAACAATAAGGGGTTACACTAGTAGTATAAGGACCTAACAAGGATAACATTCTACATGAGGTTCGCCTTTGGGAACCTGATTCATTGGAGAAGGCATTCACATTGGCAAGAAAATTGAAAGCAAAATTATGGAAACAAGGAATCCCACCACTCAGAACTATAAATATGGAGGTATTTGAGACTCCCAAAGGCCTCCCACCTATTCATGATCATGATCATGCTATTCATTTGATTCCAGGAAGTGTTCCTCCAAACATCAGGCCTTACAGATATCCATATGCCCAAAGGAGTGAAATTGAGCATATGGTTGCAGAAATGTTAGAGGTTGGTATAATTATCCAACCAAATTCGATAAACGAAACAAGGGATGAATGGAAGAATGAAAAATCAGGGTGGGAACTCATTCAAAAATTTCAAAAGATCCCAGTTCAAAAAATATTGTCAAAACTAGACAAGGAAGGAAAAATCATATTGGAACCTGAAGCATTCACAGAATTGAGAAATCGACAGCTATGAAATCGATCAATTTCAAAGTATCTCATCAAGTGGAAGAACTTACCCGCTGAATATTCCACCTGGAAAGATGATAATTTTATACAGAAGCATCCATAACTACTCAAGCGTTGAGGACAACACTTTTTGAAGGAGAGGGGCATGTTAGGTCCCTATACTACTAGTTTAACCCCTTATTGTTATTAGTGCAACCACCTTATTATGTTTTTGTTCCCATGTAGTCCCCATATTGTTATTATTGTGCCCCATAGAAGCCCACTATTGTTATTGTTGTGCCCTTATATTATTATTGCTATGTCGGCTCTAGGCTCTAGTTACATTATGACCCCTTAGACTCCTATATATAGAAAGGAGGTTTTGTCATTTGTATCATCCAAGAATTGTTCATTTCTATAATGTAAAGGAGGTTGCCCCCTCGAAGAGGTTGAATTTTAAGGTATTTATCTTTGTTTTCTATCTTTTTGTGAGTTGGTTTCATAACACAAAGTTGTCATGCCTTCTTTTGGGAGATATCTTCAATGGTTCTTTGTCGGATAGTGATTCCTTATGATCATGGTGTTATTCATTTGCTTCTTCTTGGAAAGATAGGTCAACCATCTTATTCTCCTTGTGAGAGCACTTCACTGTTTGCTTCTTGTACTAGTCAGCATTTCTTCTTGCTTCTTAGTCAGTGTTGGACACCTAATCCTCTAAGGGTTGGTGTGGAAGATGAACAGCCAAAGGGAGTCCAAGGGACCACTTGGAATATGAAACCAAGAGTAGTTCCTATGTATTATAATATGTATCATTGTGAATAAGAAAAGTAATATAATGTTTATCTTTCATATTTCCTCCGCCATGTATGTGCTTAACATGGTATCATAGCCATGATGTGTGGCCTGTGTAGTCTTCTTCCTCACCGTTTATGCCTTAGGTAGAAAAGAAAAAAATGGCATGTTGTTATTCCCTGCAAAGCTGCCTTGAATAATGTTGGTTTGGTCTTCATTACGTGTTGTGCCTACAATTCAGTAAGGACAGCACAAAATCTTGGGCGCCCAAAACTTGTCAATGCTACCTATCCTTAGTAAATATAAAAAAACAGTTAGAAACGACCTTTATAAGGTATAAGCATTATTATTATGGCTCTGATGTGGGCGTTTTCTATTTTCATACTACCTAACGCATCTGTCGACTTGGTTGTTCTTTATTAGTCATTGTGTGTTCCTGCAAAAACACAAGTAATTGATAAAGGTGCTCCATTGTGTGGACGGGGTATTTTCTGTATGAGTTTAAGTGTGTCCTCACATTTTATTTGATGCTTCAAATATGTTCACAGCTCCATTGCTTTCATTATAAGGTTCATGTTGCATTCTCTCTTGGTATTTAAGTGTTGTTCTGCACACTGAGCTTCGTTTTGAAGACCATGTAATGATTGCATGTGCGTTGAGATGGTTCTTTTTATATTCTACTATCCAAAATCGGTATACATTGGAGATTAACGTTGTATTGGAGACTGGACATATATATGCTTTGGAGATTAATGTTGTATTGGAGACTAGACATATATATGCCAAGCCAAAGCAATCAGTTTCTTTGTATTGCACCTTGATTCTTTTATGTGTTGTATTGGAGCTATGTTGTCATTGAATTGGTGCATGGGTTGCATAATAAATGCATTGATGCTATGACCAATTGAGGCTATGTGATTCCATAGTCCCAGTCCACTCCAGCCCCTCAACCTATCCACCTTCCAGCCCCTACCAAAACTTCGCTTCGTATTCAACTTTGTATTATACGCTATCCCAAGTTTGATAGTCATACAACACCTTCCACTGTGCCATTTCTTAAAAATACTGCCCCATACTGCTCATACTATCCCGTTCCATACCGTTCATATAATCCGCTCATACAATACCGCTCCATCCTAGTCATACCACTCATACAATCCAGTCATAGCACTCATACAATTCTGTGACTTGTAGTTTTTCATGACCCAATTTCTAAAATCGACTTCCTAGTATAAGAATACATAGTGCTAGTCAGGCCCAGTGCTTGTTTTATTTGAAACAAAAATATATGTAAACGTTGGTGTGAGCACAGAGTGACTCCATTCTTTCGAGGAAAGGACGTGAAGAGAGTAAAAAGTTTCCTAAAAGGAAGTCGTTCAACATCTACCAAGACTCTATTCATGGCTACAATAACGCCCACAGGTTGCAGAAAGTGAAATATCAGTGACCGTTGAATCTATGCGTTCTTTGATTCTGGTGTGTATTCTGCAATTTTATTTGAAGTCTTGAGAAATGCATTGATGTCATGCACTCACTATTGAATGTTGGTGGATGTGTATTCAAATCCTATGGATGACTTGTGTCGGTTTTAAATGTTGCGTACAAATATTATAAACTTCTATCTTGTTATCAGTAGAGGTTGTTAATTGAAGACTATGACTTAACTATTGTGGTGAGTTTCATGTTGAGAATTTTGTGTAGTGATGGCACATACTTTATTTGGTGTCTTGTTATATTAACTGTTGTGTATGGAACATTAAGATCTCCATAAAGTGCATATGATTCATATATATGGTTCATATATATATGCGTTGATTCATACATGGTTCAACATTCAACATTGATTCAAGTGCTACGTTGATTTATATGTGCCTCAATTTGATAATAAGTGTTGAATTATATTTCCATTGAATTACATCCGTGATTTATTAAATCTGCATTGCGCTTTGAAGTCAAGACATTTATATGTACCACTGCCAGTATCAAAACATCTACATACAGGTGTTGAGATATAAAAGTCTTCAACAAGAACCAATCTGCATTGTCTAATTTGCTAGCTCCTTGTAAATTTTGGGAAAGAAAGAATTATAATGTTGAAGGAATACTTAAATTGATTCTTGTTGGCAAAGTGAGCACCCCTTTATTTGGTTTTGAGAGCACATTTAATATTGAAGAACATTGCATTGCTAACTATTTTCCTTTATAGGTAAATCTGTGGTCATTTGTTGACCTAAGTTCGGTGAATAATGGAAAAAATTCATGACTTATTAGAGTTACTGAAAACTCTAATCAGGTCCACTGCTGATAGCAAAACTAAAATTAGCAAAGCCTCTCTTTTAGACATTCAGACTTGTCTGCAAAATGCACAAAACAAAATTGTTTTTTGCAGCTTGAATCACAGCTACAACAAGAGGAGTTACAAAGTATAGTCATGATTCTGAACTTGTCATTGTTTAGGACAATTCTTTTTTTGAGACACACTCCCATCAACAACCAAAAATTCATCAGATCATTGAGCCCCTCTCAGGAGTGGTTGTACATGCAGATGCAAAAATTCAATCTACACTTCCCAAGTCAGTCATCAGACCTTGAGAAGAGCTTGTCCACAACAAGCACAGAACTGGTCTTGCATATGACAAGGACATGTCCTTTCATATTCCAGATTACTCAAAGCCCATCCAATTTCAGAGTGCTTGATTTCTTCATGGCAGTTCACCTTCAATTGTTTCAGATTATGTTCCTTTTCCATAGCAGCGACAACATAATGTTAAATGTGAACATTGTGACTGATTGGCCATGTGAAAGATCATTGTTTTGATATTTATCCATGTAAGCATTATCATAAAATCGTTCATTCTTCAAATAGATGCTTCAAAAACAAGCCTTCTGCAAGAACAAAGATTCATTTTGGATGGATCGCTTCTTGGCAATGGGCTTCAATAGCCAAGAAGATATTTCAGTCATATGTCAGAACTTGTTCTAGAGTATTGAACAATATTGCAGTTGAGTTTTCTCCATAATCTTACCTTGTATATGACAGGGCAGAAGTTATGGTTATCTACAAGCTTCAAAGCCACATCAAGCGAGCCTGAGCCACAACCTGCCATACTATATTTCAGGTTGTAGCCAGAGACAAACATGCCCTTGAGCATGCATTCAGTTGGTGACACCTCTTTAAAGAATTGGCGAAACTTCCTCTAGCAGAAGGCTTTAGCTTCTTGCCAGTTTTGGAAGAGTTCTAGAAGTTACATTAAGCATTCCATAGTTGGTGGTAATCCTTAAACCATCATAAGTTGGGACCTCCCTTTTCATGTTGAGGTTCTCCTTTTTATGCAAGGTGAGACCTCCCTTTCATGGTTGAAGGTTTCCCTCTTCAAAACATCAGGAGAACTTCCTCTAGCAGAAGACCTCATCTTCTTGCCAAACCTAGAAGAGTTCTGAGACCTGCACTAAGCATTCAAGTGTTAGTGGTCATCCTTAAACCACCTCCCTTGATACCAACATTTTAGAGAGCACATTCAGCCTAGTGTTGCCATGCATTTTTTCACTTTTTGTATTACATCTCTCTTCTTGAACTCATACATAACCCTTCAAAGTAAGGGGGAAAATATTGGACACCTAATCCTCTAAGGTTTGGTGTGGAAGCTGAACAACCAAATGGAGTCGAAGGGACCACTTAGAATATGAAACCAAGGGTCATTCCTATGTATTATAAATATATATCATTGTGAATAAGAAAATTAATCTAATGTTTATCTTTCATATTGCCTCCGCCATGTATGTGCTTAACAGTCAGCAATATTATACTCCTTATGTGAGCATATTCTTTTGTTGACCTTTATTGCATTATAGTACATGCCTTCGAGCATGTCCTTGGTGAAATAGATTCTTTCATACTTGATCATGTTATAGAACTATTTCCATGACTCAATAATATACATATGATAACATGACTAAAATTTGATGCATACATACCTCATCTTGATTCTCTTTTTATCATCTTAGCTTCATTTGGTTGTCCTTGGTGTGGCCCATCTTGCTTCATATTAGCCTTCCTGCACATCATCCTTTTCTTGAGTCCCATGAATGGGACTTCCCAATGAGACGTCTGCTTCTTATTTATGAATCTTCTTTTGAAGATCCCATCATAGGTTCTTGAAGATCCTTACCCTGCAACTGTTTCTTTCCTTTTGATGATGGAGGTCTTCTAAGATTCTTAATCATGATCAATTTTCTTTCATTGTGGATGAGGTCCTATACTAGGTATGCTCCTTCTACATGAATATCTTGATCTATATCAACCATGCTCCTATATTCTAGAAGATATTTCTAACCATGCATTTTTTTCTTATTATAAATTATTTTTCTACATGAGTATCTAGAACTCTATGTACTACATGCTTCTAGATTCTATAAGATGTTTCTAGCCATGCAATTTTTACATGCTCCTATTCTACTCAAAAATTTGAAAGAAGACTTGAAAAGAGTTTGACTTAATCATATTAGAGATCTGGAGGATCTTCCTTCTTTTGCTTCTTTTCTTCTTCTTTCATCTCTTGAGTTATGTGAGATTCATCCCTTTTTCTTTTGTTGTCGTTGTCCTTCTTAAGCTTAGGACAATTCCTTTTGTAGCATCCATATTCTTGACATCCATAGCTTTGGATTTTGGACATGTCTTTGTTATTTGTTCTTCATAGACCAAATTTGCCAAACTTACCCTTTCTCTTGGCCATGGTAGCAAATGCTTGCTCCTTTGATCCCACATCTTCATTTTCTTTAAGTCTGGTTTCCTTTGTCTTGCATAGAGACCACATTACATTGAGTGTGGTTGCTTCCTTCTTGGCATATATGCTTGATGTGAAGTTGTCCCAATCCTTAGGTAGAGCATTGAGTACTATAATTGTCATTTCTCTGTCAGACATGACTTCCCCAAGATCTTGAAGTTGATCCCTCATCTCAAAGATCTTCATGAAGTAGGGAGCTATTCATTCCTTTGATATCTTCATCTTGTACAATTCATTTCTTAGAGATATCACTTCTTCAGTTGTAGATACTAAGAATAGCTCTACTAGCTTATCATAAATTTATTTTGATGTTTCAAATTTGGAGACATAAGGAATGAGAGAGTCCTTGATAGATTCTATTAGAGTCCTTTGAGATCTTGTCTCATCCTTATTATACTTGGCTAAGGCTTGAGTTTGTTCCTTGGCAGGGACAGTGATATTCCCTTTGATATGTGCCAGAAGTTCATTCTCCTTGAGAAGTAGATAAGTCCTCTTCCATGCAAGAAATTTATTGGTACCTACCAATTTGTTGCTTTCCTTGCAAAAACACATTGATGTATATTCAGAAGCGGACATATACTTACTTGATAGATTTTGAAATGTAGTTGACTTCTTTTATCCTTGAAGTCTTGATGGCTTGCTTTCCTTGAATCTTGATGTTCCTCAAGATGTCTTCTCCAAGTGGGCTTTCTTGCTTGATGATTTGTGGCTTGATGCAGGTCCCTCTTTGATTTGCTCTTCTTTGTAGGTGCCTTTATATAAGGCTCTTCTTCTAGCTTTGTAGTCTCCTTTGATGAATGATAGATCTTCTTTTCCTTGATGTGATATAGACTTCTTGGCTTGATGCTTCAAATTTTGTAGATGTTCTTTTTTTATGAGTGTTCTTGAGATGCCCTTTCCTTGATGTGTCACCTTAGCTCTAATTCGATGTTGAAGAATCTAGGGAAATTAGGTGTAGTATGATTCTTCTTGACTTGATAACAGTTTGTGGAGAATTTTTACTTTTTCTTGTTAGCCTAATATTTTTCTTCTTATTATTAATGGATGTGTGTGTACTTCATCAAACTGCTACCAAAAACATAAAAAGTAGAACACAAATATTGGCTCTCTACCAGGGCCAAAACCACTCTCTCATAAAGAGGAAAACCCTTCAGTAATTTTCTGTTATTGAAGCTTCCTATTAATCACTGTCGAACCCTAGACCCTTTACTAGGATGTCCTCCAAACACAAGTCAAGTCCTTCCTCTTTTCTGCACTTGGTTCCTCGGCACATAGACTTCCTCCTTCCCACACTTTTCTCCCCAGCACTTCGTTCTCCTTCTTTGTTTCTTATCTAGAGATAGACCTTCCTTGAGTGAGCCTTCTAGGTTATATGTTCCTCTTCTATCCTTGAACAAATGAGATCCTTCTTGAAGAATGGTTGTAATATTGTTCAACTGCCCTAGTTTTTCCCTTGTGAGGTAGGAACCCTAGAGAATTCGGGTCTTTTTCCTTCGCTAAAGAGATAAGCTCCTTCGCTAAGCTTGGGAGTCCTTGCAGAGTTGATTTCTCACCCAAACAATAATATTTCATGGATTGTTCTATATTTGTTGTAATTCCGAAGACTTACCCTCCTCTTCTTCGCATGTGTTATTGTTTCGAGCCCTAGAAACAATCCTCTTCACCCCGACCTTCTTCCTCCTTCCTTCGCTTATCTTGGAAACCCTTTAGACTAGGCTTTCCCTTGCCTTTTTCAGCTACTTCACTTCACTAATTTCATAGATATATGAATGTGTTATAGTGAAGTGGATAGCCTCTATATATAGAGGATTGCCCCTCCTTTTAGGCCGACTAGAAGTCCGACTTGCTATGCTTGCTTCAGATGGATTCTTGTAGAGGACATTGTTGCATGGAGAGGACTTGCACTTGTCTTGGAGGTATTCCATTGACCATATACATAGTGTAACATGCCCTCTAAGGGTCTTATAAATATATCGACTTTTTTACTTCCTAGAAACACTTAACCATGTGCTTGACCTAGTGCAATGAGCAAATAACTCATTGACAAATATCATAAAAATAATTTATCTTTTCTTGAATAAAAAATCAAACTTACATTTATGAAGACCGAACCTAGTTACATTTCCTTCAACACTACGCAGAGGACTGCCCCTCCTTTTAGGCTGACTATAAGTCCGACTTGTTATGCTTGCTTCGGATGGATTCTTGTAGAGGACGTTGTTGCATGGAGAGGACTTGCACTTGTCTTGGAGGTATTCCTTTGACCTTATACATAGTGTAACATGCCCTCTAAGGGTCTTATAAATATATTGACCTTTTTACTTCCTAGAAACACTTAACCATGTGCTTGACCTAATGCAATGAGAAAAAACCTCATTGACAAATATCATAAAAATGATTTATCTTTTCTTGAATAAAAAGTCAAACTTACATTTATGAAGACTGAACCTAGTTACATTTCCTTCAACACTACGCAGTGCCAAAGCAGAGATAGTCGGGGTGAGCCAGTTCTACAGCTGGATCAGTCGGAAACTATCAGGTGAAGTGAGGTAATCTCACTTAGTTTTCCGCCATTATATTTTTCTTTGTCACTAGATTGTCAGGAGGGCATCGACCATTGTATTCAGACTGCTTAATAATATAAAGCCCTCAAATTTGTTGCACTGGTTTTCCGACATTGGGGTTTTCCAGGGAATATTTTGTCCAAAAATCACTGTCCTATATATTTTGTTCTTTTCTCAGTTTTTGTTTCATGTAATCAAATTAAATTGATGTAGGCTGCAAAAGTAATTTACTTCTGTATTTTTCAAAAAAAATAAATAAATAAAAATTAAATTAAATTAAAATATAAAAATTAAATAATAAAATAAAATATAAAATATAAATAAATGAATAAATAAAAAATAAAAAAATAAATAACAAAAAAAATAAAAATAAAAAAAATAAAAAAATCAAAATAAAATAACTCGATATTGTATATTAAACTCAAGTAAGAGAAGTAAATTCAGTGTTGTTGCAGTAGGGGTTCCTTGAGTGTAGGAATTTTCACATGAATAGCATATTTCATGACAAGTCCAAGCACATAGAGATCCGATATCACTTCATTTGAGACGTGGTACAGAGAGGAGTCGTTAGACTCCATCACATATTGACACATGAGCAGATTTTAGATATTCCCAGTGAGGCTTTGCTGAAACATAAGTTATTAGTCTTCAGAGAGTAGCTTGGACTGATGGATGTGACCTCTCCTAATAAGGGGCAGTGTTGATCAAGGACACTAAGCCAGCTCTTCCACCTTGTTGAGCTCCCAGAGTGAGGAATTGAGATAGAGGGCTCCTGGGGTTGAGGGATCTTTAGACAATAGGGTATTACCCCTATCTATCACCCATAGGGTTGGAGATGTTTCTTCCTTATCTACCTATAGGGTTGGAGATGTTGCTCCCATATTTGGTCTATGCAAAGTATAACCCAGTTGGCATCATACCCACAAGTCGAGCTTGTTGGGAATATTGCTCCCCGTTTGGCTAACGGGTTGAGAGTGTACTTAGGGTGTACAACCCAAGTTGATTGTGATGTAGGTGTTCTACCTCATGACTCTTGAGAGTCATTGATGGGAAGATCGATAGGAAATAACATTAGGTTGAGCTTTTCTCCCTTATGTGGTTTCGAGTTAAGAATGAGCTCCCTGATTTGATTCTAGGGTTGAGATGTGCTCCCCTGTGTGTTTGGATATCTCATTTCTTGATATGGGGTTGAGATATGCAACTCCCTCATGAGATAGAGGGTGGAAGCTAATGCTCCCTGATTCTTCTTCTTTTAGATTAGAGAATTTTTTAGTAGATAGAGTTGATCAAAGATATACATGGCATGACGACAATATGATAGGATGATATGATGATCAATGGACAAATATTGGCAAGTGGAATTTTTCCTAGTTGAGAGAGAGTGTTAATTTATGAAACTAGGGTCAAATTCCACCTTGGAAAGCTCATATGATGGAGATGATGATTGCATTGAATTCCTCTTTTTGAGAGAACCAAAGTCGACCTAAATATCACCTCATTTGGACAAGAAGAAGTTGGTTTTTGAATTTATGTATCCACTCATGTACATTGGGACAGGTCGGCCTCACACACATGTACAATTGGACAAGTTGGCCTCAACATCAATTTGACCCCCATGGAAGCCTGTAAATATAAGAGACATAAAGCTTATTTCATCATCATCATGAAGCATCTTCTCTTCTTCAATTGTTCGGTTCACACAGGTCTGACAAAGGAAGCTCACACAAGGTCTGAAATTACAGGTCCAAGGCTTGCACGTGTTTAGGGTTTATGTTTTCCAGTTGCACGCTTGCCGTAGTTAGATTTGACTGCAGTCCCATGCTCACACTACCTCAGAGAGAGACTAGGAAGCTACAATTGCTCGCATAACATCTTGAAGGGTGTGACCGAGGCTCTGAGCTAGTTTTAGGCAGATATGACCACTATCGTTCGCTTACAGTGCTTCAGAGAGCGACCAGAGTCATAGTCGCTCACTCACAGTGTCTCAAGGAGCGACTGGGAAGTCACAGTCTCTTGTAGAATAACCCGATGAGTGCGAATGGGGTTATGAGCTAGTCTTTGACAGTTGACCGCATTTGTCTGAAGGCTAGAAGGTTTCTCTCTATTGAATAGTGATTCTAGAAGTTTGCTTCTGACTTGTATTGGGTAAATCTTTGTTGGACGATTATGTATTGGGCTCATTGTACTCTCTGTTGAAACATTTTATGACAATCTAATAAGAATATTTGAAGGAGTTTTCCCATAGTGGGGTTTTTACCTGGTCTCTCACCAATTTGGTGCCTCTTGTAGTTGTGTTATTGTCTCCTTTGCAATTGCATATATTGTTCTATCTTTAATTATTGTTTATGATTGGACACATTGTTAATAATTGGATGCAATGTTAAATGAAAAATTGAATTGGGTTGAACTAATTGAAACAACATAGAACAATCTGAAAAATTAACATTTAAAGCTAGTACAATTGCTACTGCATTTATGGAAATAATTCAAAAGCTACATGGAAATCCAAAAATTATTGTAAGTGACAGAGATCCCATTTTCACTACATATTTTTGGACGGAATTATTGTATTGTCTTGGTACTCAATTAGCTCATAGCTCATCTTATCATCCTCAATCTGACGGGAAAACTAAGATAGTGAACAAATGTTTGGAAGGATATCTTCGTTGCTTTTTATTTGATAAAAAACCACAATGTATCAAGTGGTTACCTCTAACTGAATGGTGGTATAATACTTCCTTCCATACTACAGCAAAAATGACACCATTTATGGCACTTTATGGATATCATCCACCGTCCATCACATCATCTTTAAGAGAAAATTCTAATGTTCAAGCAGTGGAAAATCACATCGAGCATCAACATCAAGTTCTCCAACTCTTAAAGGATAACCTCACTCTAACGCAGAATCAAATGAAACACAACAAGCATATCAGCATCGCAGTGAAAGAAGTTTTGACGTATGCGACTGGGTATTTTTACGGCTACAACCATATAAACAAATGTCCCGCAAGCAAGCTAAGAAGGATAATAAATTACCACCCAAGTATTATGGTCCTTACAAGGTGTTGCAAAATATTGATACTATGGCATACAAATTGGAAATGCCTACATCTTCCCGAGTACACCTAGTTTTCCATATTTCATGCTTAAAGAAGGTTATCAGTAACAAGATCCCAATTCAAACAATATTTCCAGAAATTGACGAAGAAGGAAAAATCATATTGGAGCTTGAAGAATTCATGGAAACAAGAACCCAACTACTACGGAATCGTTCAATTTCAGACTAACTCATTAAGTGGAAGAAATTACCCACTAAAGATTCCACATTGGAGGATGAGAATTTTATATAGAAGCATCCAAAACTACTCTAGCATTGAGGACAACACTTTTTTCAAGGAGAAAGGGCATGTTAGGTCCCAATAATACTAGTGTATCCTCCTTATTGTTATTGTTGTGCCTCATAGAAGCCCATTATTGTTAGTGTTGTGCACTTACATTATTATTGTTATGTAGGCTCTAATTATATTGTGGTCCCTTAGACTCCTATATACCAAGGAGGTATTTTCATTTGTATCATCCAAGAATTATTCATTTAGGTGACGTAAAGGAGGTTTTCCCCTCAAAGAGACTAATTTTCAATTCATTGATCTATCTTTTCTTCTATTTTGTGATTTGGTTGCATAATAATGCTACATAATAGATCCTATGGTTGAGGGTTTGTTATTGAGATCTCAAATTTTGGATGATGGGGGTTGGATACAGTCTCAAAACTAGGAGGGTTTCTCTTTTTTCAACACTGATGTTATAATTGAAGCCTTGGATCAAGAGGTTCTTAGGAGGTTCGAAGCTCAAAAGGTCAATGGGGTTTCCGGAAACATATCAAAACCCCATGATGGTGGTGGCTTAATGGCCACTGAAGGGCCTGGATAGGACTCAAGGATAAAATAGAAGAAAGTTGTATGTGCTAAAATTAAGGGAGGAAAGTTCAAGATGGTATTATAGGAGGATGTCTAGTTTCATGAGGTAGTTCAACTCAGAGATCTAGTAGTGATCAATTGTGCTTGGGGTCAAACCTTCACCTAAAAATATATGTGTGAATGGGTTTCCTTAATGTGAGAAGGGAAGTTGAACTCTTTACCCCCAGTTACATCCTTGACTTGAGAATGGTTCTATATATGTTTCAATTACAAGGATGAGGTTAGTTGGGTTTTGGTTAGAAATTGGAGCACCAACTCTTCACCGATCCCTCTGAAAAAGTGGACCCCCTTTTTTATGTGAGCAAGAAAATACTAGATGTGACACCAATTTGGGTTCATCTCCCTAGTTTTCTAATCCAATTATGGTCAATGGAGATCTTTTAGTGCATTGGTAATTTGTTGGGGCAATTTTTTGAGGTTGATTTGTCCTTTCAAAACTCTAGTGTGATGACAGTAGCTCGGTTTTGGTCAGCATGAACACTCAGGATGCTTTGATTGTTGAATTGTAATTAGAAGTGATTGGGACGAACCATAACCAGATACTAGATTATGAGGGAATTCCTTTTTGGTGCAAGCATTGCCATCTCCATGGGCACATAGCCAAGGATTGCGATATGCCTTTCTATGGTCAAAATAATTTCGTGTTTTCCCCATAGAAAAGGAAGAGATCACTCTGGGGGGAGGATCCTAAAAAAAAATCTTCCTCCCAGATTACTTATTATGTTGAACCAGTTGGTGAGGAGGTGATGGGCACACCACTGATGTTACAACAAAAAAAGATGGAGGACCTTGAGACACCTACAAGAGTTGCAGAAGAAGCATTTAACGAGATAATTATTTATCCTCGGCAACGTATGTTGGAGATGCTAATGGGTACCCTTTCTTCTAATTTGTCCTCTTCTTTTATCCCTATGGTTGTTTCTATTATTGATTTAAGGAAGAGTTGGTAAGAGGTTTCGCTAGGTTTGGTCCTAAACCTCCTTTCAGCTCAGTGTTGGTGATTGGTTAGGTCCCATGTTCTATCTTATCAGTACCCCCCACACAGTGGTCTCTATCGTCTTCTTTTAGCCCTCAAATGTTTTGATTCATTAGAATCATGTTCTTGTTATAGCTTGAGTTCCGGCGTGCATTATGTATCTCTCCCTAGTATAGTTGGGGGGCTAGCTTTATCCTCAAATCCCCAAGTGGAAAGCAAAGGGCAGGGAAGAAAATATTACTTTTCAAAATCCCAAATCAAGGCTTATTATGATGTGGCCTCTAGGAAAAAAAATTACATTGAAGGGGCACTTAGAGCATCAAAATCCTTGGGTGATTATGCTATCCTTCAACTATAGGGGTTTGGCTAGCCCATCTAAAAAATTATCCTTGCATTGACTTGTCGATTCAACTAACTCAGATATATTGCTCCTTTAGGAAACTCTGGGGGATGGGGAGAACATTACTAGACTATTTGAATCCATGTTCACAGGATTACTCTTTCTGAGTGTTGATACTCATTGAAGTTTGGAAGGATTGGCAATTGGGTGTAACTCTAGGTGTATAAATTTGATCAATCCTTGGGGAATGGACTTGGTTTTGGGCATTGAGGTATTCTTGAGGGATTTGGTAATGGATTTAAGGATCTTGAAAATCTATGGCCCATATTAGGACAAGATTCCATTTTGAGAGGATTTGTTCATAAATAAGATCCTAGACTCTAATAACATCATTCTGGATGGGGATTTTAATATCTCGCTTGGAACAGTAGAGGTATGGGTCCCCCACGCTAGACTAGACCCTTTATCAAATTTATTCACCCATCTTATCTTAGAATGAAAATTATTAGATGTAGAGGTAATAAAGATCAATCCAACTTGGAAGAATAAGCGAGTTGGTGAGGCCAAGGTTGCAAAAAGGTTGGATCAATTTTTAATTATTGAGAGACTTGTGGAAGGACAAACCATGTTCTGACGATGGATTGCCAATGGGGGGGAACCAAACCATTATACCATTCTGCTGGTGATTACAGGAAATGGTAGGAAGCCTGGTAATCCATTCAAATTCAATTCGACTTTGCTTAAACAAGAGGACTTCCTGGATTTAGTTCACACAAACTGGACTGCTTTTGATCCATTTTCTAGATTATTAGTTGCCTCCCATTTTGCCCATAATTTAGCAACTGAAAAGAAAAATAAATAAATAAATAAATAAAAATAAATAAAAAATAAAATCCACTATTGAATGGGCAACCCTTAAGTGGTTTAAGGACAATCATGAACTAAGAAATGTGGAAGAGTACCTTATTGCTCACATTGTCTTAGAGGAAGGGGGGTTCCTTTCAGAAGAATCCAAATCTAGGCTAATAGTACTAGAATCAAAGAAGAGGAAATTGTTGGATGAAAAATGAGCACTATGGAGGCCGAAAAGTATAGCAATCTGGCTAGAAAGTGGTGATGAAAACATGAAATTATTATAGGTTTATGTTAAAGGAAGGAAAATGGAAAATACCATTTAGAATTTGGTGGATCATAATGGGTACACGCCTCTTTCTTCGAGGATCTAGTTGACATGGGGAAGAATCTTTTCATAGCCCTCTACCATGCTAAAGCTGGAACTTCTATTGTCGAAATGGTTAATATAGCCCAACCTTTTCCAAGGTTCATGGATAAGATTACAATCTACACTTGATGGAGGAAGTCTCAAAGGAGTTGAAACGGGTTTTTTGTAGGTTCTAGAAGGACAAAAGTCTTGGACCAATGGGTGTTTTGTTGAACTTTTTCTTAGTCTTTATAAACTGCTTAGAGGAGACATTTTGAGGGGGGTGGAGGAATCTATGGTATTCAGGTATGTATTTTCTTCCTTTAATACAAATTTCATAGCTCTCATTCCAAAGGTTAACAATCCAAGGTCTTTTGATGATTTTAGACCCATTTCTTTGTGCAACTGCATTTACAAAGTGATTGCTATGGTGATAACACGGTGGATCAAGCCCATTCTGTCTAAGGCCATATCTAGGGAGCAATTTTCTTTTTTGGAAGGAAGAAAAATTCACTAGGTTATTGGTGTGGCTGAGGGAAGGCCACATACTTTAAATACATGAAGGCACAAAGGAGTGGTACTGAAAATTGATTCTCAATAATAATTAACTAAACATGTAACAAGATTCTTATTTATGGATATTTATCTTCATTTTATTATGGATATTCTTTAATTTATAAATAGACTTTGTCACAATATCATGGCTTACTAAAACCGCATGCCCACAAAATAATAACTCCTATTCATATGGCACATGTTCATATGACATTTTTTCAATTAATCAATTTAATTAAATAGATAGAAAAAACATAATTACTTTTGAGATCAATTTCGATCTTTTATTTATGATTATTATTAAAAATTTCTACTTTTTGTGGAGGTTAATGTTAGTTTTTGTAGCATCGGATGTGTTCTAGCCACAAAATTTGGTGGAGAGGCTAGAATACCTTCAAATATCTCCAAAACCCAAAAATCGTTTCTGGAAATTCCCCTAGAAATGGCTTAATTAGATTATTAATCAGTTTTAAAATATTTTCTAAGTTTAAAATTAGGGAATATGGTTAATTAATCACAATTAATTAAGTCAAGGATTGAATCATCTAGAAACTCACACGGATCAACTCCAAGATGATCCTAGCAATTGATTAAGTTTTAATATTGGTTGTTGGTACTTCAACAATAGATTATAAGAGGAAGTTGATGGGAACTTGAAGAAGACACACCAACAATTCGATTTCCTTGGCAGATTGGTTTCCAAAGAGTAGCAACAATGATCGAAGAGCTAGAGATCGAAGCATAGCCAGATCCGAAGAAGCAGCGGCAAGGGGCGATTTATTCCCAGTGAGGCAGTGTAGAGGACTACACAGTTGCTTTAGGGAAGAAATTCGATTTAGCTGGAGAGAAATTCGTTTTCAGTTCTAGAGGTCAGGCAGAGGGTCCAGAGTGCCAGAGAAGTGATTTCCTCAGTAGAGACAGGAAGAACAACTTCATCAGAGTCAGATCAGAGGCTAGACGTCATAGGGTCTACACAGAGGATGATGTAGAGGGTCTAGGAGGACGAGTTTCTGAAGAGAAGTTATGTTGGGATTGCTTGTGGAAGAAGGGTAATTCCCTAAAATAATTTTGCCCAGATTTTCTTGTTGTTTGGATCACTAGTTGGGTATCCATAGATTGTACCCAGAATTTCATTGTTGCATAGTAATAAAATCCCTCATTGCTTCATCGATTTTCACACATTGGGGTTTTCCGAGGACAATTGTCCAAAAATAAAGGTGTCAAATTTATTATGTGTATGTGCTAGTATTTCCTCAGATTCCAATGTTATTATTTCTGCAGTATTTTATTTGTGAAGGTTGTAGTGTGATTTACTTGATACTTTTTGTAGCAGATAAATATTTAGAATAATTAAAAATTAGAAAAATAAATTCCAGTTGTTGCAATCGGATTTTAGTTTTGTGAAATTTTCACATGGTATCAGAGTGTGAGTGATCAGTTAGGAAGCCCAGAAGCGAAGAAGAGAATTTCGCTGCTTATTAGGAGCAGCAAACCAAAAATCTTGAGGCAACGCAGTTCCTTGATAAGCAAGTCGAGTTGTTGGGGCAAAAAATTTGATTTTCGGTTGCTGGGTTGTATAAAAGTCGAATTGACAAGAATTGTGATTCCAAAAGTTAGAGGGAGCAGCTGCAACTTAGATTTTTCACTAAGCATATTTTTGGTTGGACGCAGAGGATTTTGCAGCAGCGGAACTAGCATAAGGTGGAAGAGAAAAGAAGACATAGTAGAGGGAAAATTTCTCTCAAGGATCTTCGAGTCTCAGAAATTTGATTTTTCCAGAAAAATTAGCAATAGAAGCTAGTAGATATGTGCATTCTAGAAGGGAGTATGAGTAGCAGAGCAACAGTCAGGCAAAAGGAAAGAGGGATTTCTCAACATTTCTTGAGATGGCCACAACAAGGATTAGAGATTAGGATAGGTTGGAGGTTTCCTCCAACTATGTCATCTGGAAGGCCAGGATGTCCTTCCTGTTGGATGAATATGGCCTAAAGCTCTGCATAGACAATGTTTTGGAAGTTCCCCAGGATTCGGATCAGCTAAAATAATACAGGACAAAAATGGCGAACGTGAAGCGATTGATCCTAGATGGAGCTCGAGACCATATAGTCTCACACATAGCTAGCAAGGATACTGCCAAAGAGATGTGAGATGCTCTCTCTATGCTATATCAAGGCAGTTATGTGTAACAGAATATGTTCCTAGAAGAAAACCTGAGATGTATCAGGATGTAGAAGGGGGAAGGCATAGATCCCTTCCTCACCAAGATACAGGAGGTCCAAGACCAGCTTGCAGTTATTGGGTAACGCCTCAATCAATAGAGCTAGTGAGATTGTCACTAAACAGTGTCTCTAAGGAGTCGCAATTTTTTGTCCAACGTATATTGTGAAGAGGCAAACTACCAGAATGGGATAGGATGTGGTCAGACTTGCAGCAAGAGTAATTGAGGTGAGCTCCATTAAAGAGCTCAATCAGTGGCAACAGTGGCAGCAGATCGAAGGTGGTAAAGGAGGAGGAAAATGTGGTCCTTGCATCAAAGGGTCCGAGTGAGGGGCAGGGGGAACAAAGAAGGAAGAAGAGGACCTATCAAAGGTCAAGTACTTCAGATGTGGTGAGCTCAGTCACTATACCACGCAGTGTCCTCTCATGAAGAAGGACAAGTTGGAGAACCAGCAGGCAGCGTCAACTAAGATCAATAAGTTGTCCTTCAGGTTGGAGGAAGACTTCGCGATGTTGGAAGCCATACCTCCAAGAGTGAGGTGGTGTGACTCGGATTTGTAGCCCTAGAGAGCTATAGATTTGGGCAGGATCCACTACTGATTCCACCTCATGAATCATTACCTTGCTACGAGGGCCCATAGTATTTAGTAGTAGGATGGATTAGTGGCAGTTGACATATTCAGTACCAGAGTGACAGTTGCAGACTAGTAGTATTCAGATACTGATAAGCGCAATACAAAGTTGACAGCAGAGCAGGTGGCTCAGTGCAGAGTTGGCAACAACACAGATTCTTCAGTGACAATGCAGATGCTAATAGTAGTCAGCACTCAGGAGATAGATGCATCATATTGAACACAGTTGATTCAATATTTTGGATGATTCTTAGTTGCAGTAATTGCAATTGTGGCAGCAATAGATGAGATGGAGTTTTAGCGCAAATGCAATGTTGGCAGCATTGTGGAAGTGTTAGCAACAACAAAAATGCAACATCAGAGTTATGCAGTGGTTGGTGGGTAGTATGGCCAGACATTAGCAGCATGACAGGGGTGATATAGAGACAGGGTGTTGTGGCAGGATATGCAACACTAGAGAGAAAACACAGTCCTCGCTAAGAATGAGTGTTAATTTCTATAGCATCAAATGAGTTCTAGCCACAAAATTTGATGGAGACACTAAAATGCATGAGATCTCCAAAACCCAAAAATTGTTTCTAGAAATTCCACCTAGAAATGGCTTAATTAGATTATTAACCAGTTTTTAAGTATTTTCTAAGTATAAACTTAGGGAATATGGTTAATTAATTAGAATTAATTAATTCAAGGTGTGAATCATCTAGAAAATCACATGAATTGACTCCAAGATTATCCTAGCCATTGATTAAGTTTTAATCTTGGTTGTTGGTGCTCCAACAATGGATTATAAGAGGAAGTAGATGGGCACTTGGAGAAGGCACACCAACAGTTTGATTTCCTTGGCAAATTGATTTATAGAGAGCAGCAGCAGTTGCAAGAGATCCAGAGATTAAAGAAGAGAGTGAGGGGCAGAGGAAGTGATCTGGAGGAATTTTTCCAAATCCTGAGAGGCAGCAGCAAGGGGTCGAGTTATTCCCAATGAGGCGGTGCAGAGGACTGTGCAATTTCTTCAGAGAAGCAATTCGATTTAGTTGGAGAGAAATTCATTTTTATTTCCAGAGACTAGACAGAGGTTCCTGAGTGCTGGAGAAGTGATTCCTAAGTAGAGACGGTCATAATGACTTCATCAGAGGCAGTTCAGAGGGTAGACGTCATAGGGTCTATGCAAAGAAACGGATAGGGTCCAGGAGGACGATTTTCTGAAGAGAAGTTGTGTTGGGATTAATTGTGGAAGAAGGTAATTCCCTCATATAATTTTTCCCAAATTTTCTTGATGTTTGGATTTCCAGTTGGGCATCCATAGATTGTACTTAGAATAAAACCCTCATTGTTGCACTGGTTTTCCCACCTTGGGTTTTTCCGGGGAAAATTTCCCAAAAATAACGGTGTCAATTTTATTGTGTGTGTGTGTGCTAGTATTTTCTCAGATTCCAGTGCTATTATTTCCGTGGTATTTTATTTGTGAAGGTTGTAGTGTGATTTATCTGATGCTTGCCATAGCAAATAAATTGTTAAAATAATTAACAATTAGAAAAATAAATTCCAGTTGTTGCAATAGGATTTCAGTTTTATGAAATCTTTACAGTTAAATCCCTACCATATACTTAACAACTATTGTGGGGCAGTGTAGTCCATGCCACTTAATGTTGTAAAATCAAAAGTGGCAGCTATTAATCTTATTTTCCTTTAACCTTGATATTTTCTTATGACTCTTAATTATCTTATTTATTTCTTTAGTTAGATATTTTCATCAAACAATATCAAGAATAGTAAACAACAACAATAGGGGACACAGATATTAGGCTCTTAGCCAAGGCAAAAATATTCCAAGGGGAAAACCTGGAAACTCTTCTCTTCTTAGAATTTACTTAGAATTAGATACAAATACCCAAACCCTAGACCAAGTCCTTCTCCTAGTACCAAGTCAACCCTTCCTCAAGTCCTTTCTTGATTATGCACCAATTAGTTTCAATACTACAACTTCAACTTGTCAGCTTCAATACTGCAACTCATCCTGCAACTTTTACCTTGCAATTTTGGACTTGTAGCTTTCTCAGAAACCCTAATCCAACCTCCTACTGAGACCTTCCTAGAGCAATACATCTCTTCCCAAGATCAACGAGGTCTAGATAAAGTGTTCTCTCTTCCAGCTACAACTTATTGCACCTCGTCCCACTACAACTCGGACCTGCAACTTTAGCCTCTTCCTACAGCCCAGAAACTCTAGAATTCCACACATGTGAGAGAGATAGATCTCAAAAACAAGATATTTTATCCCTTCTTTCTTCTCTTAGACCTTCACTCTGCTTCTTCTAGCTTCTCAGCTATAGATAGAACTTTTTTTTCTTGATAGATCGAACTTGTGTGTGTGTGTCCCAAATGAGGTCAAACTGCTCCTTTATATAGCCTTCTCAAGGCATTGAATTCCATCCTTTACGCTGACTTGTACTTTTCAAGTTTCCAGGACTTTCTAGACTCAAAAATAATTCCTTTTACAATTACAATTACATTTTGCCCAAATGGTCTTATAAACATGATGGTGATTCCTTTGACTCATGACAATAAATCCTAAGACCTAACAAACGCTAGAAGCATGAAGAACATGCTTTTACCTAGAAGACCATCAATAATGAGGATGAAACCCATGCTTTAATAATAATATTATTTTATTTTCTTGTTTGTTAAATAGGATACATATTGAAATGAGTGCGTCAAATATGAAGACCAGAACTAGTTACATTTCTCAACACTTAAGTGGGTGTTATGTTTTTAGAAAAATTGCAAATTGATATATCAAGTGGAAAAGTTAATTGCCTACTTAGGGATAAGGATTTGCATAAATTTTTGGTGGGTAGTAACCACTACTAAGTTTGTGCTTTACACTTTTACTCCTACATGTTAAAGTGTTGAAGAAAACATAAATAATTGTAGGCAATAACTCTCGATAGGTATATTTATTTCATCTCATTCCTATTCATTTTTTATGCAAATACTTGCTTAAATTATGGTTGGCAGTAACTAATGGTAAATAGGTTATTTATTGAGTATGAATTATTTTCAAGGATTTTAATTTTAGGTGGTTTCCTATGAAACTTAACAATAAAAATTCTTTGCATAAATATTTAAAATCATTGCAGCAAAAGGATGATATCAATTAGGGATGAGCATGAGGGCCTAGAGATGAGAAGGTAATATAAATATGAGAAAGTATAATGTGGTGAACCCAGTCTTAGGAGGAGAAAGCTAGCATCATTTTGATTAAGACATGAACCATTATCTGCCCTATTGTTTCCCGTGATTGGATAAGAAGGCCATGACAAAATGTTAATGTCCTTATGGGCAATAAAACAAGAAAAAATATATTTAGGGTAAAATTTTACCCTTACTCTATTGTAGCTTTTTCAAAATGTCCATACAAAAATGAATAATAGTTGTGTTTTTTACTAATTTGTGTTTTATTTTGATTCGGGAATAATTTGTCAGGTCAAGGTTTTTTAGCTAGATGATTATTGTCCTTAAATATAATTTCCCCTTTTATTTCAGGAATATATATCTCCCAAGGATGCTTAGATTGACTTCATGGTTGTGCAACTTGAGCTTTCATTGAAAATAAACTACTT